>JANHAO010017775.1:0-13846 GCA_026873985.1 Saraca asoca
TGTAAAACTTTGCTCCTATTTGCTTTGATATATTCTATGGTTGGTTGTTTATGAGAAATTTTGAATTGACTGGATAAAGCAGGTATTTATATTTTTTGGAATGTTGAAATTATAAGGGAGATTTTGTTGAAATTTTTGTAGTTTCATTTTAATTCTGTGATTTGATGAATGTCATATTATCATTGATGTAATACTTGGTTAACTTTTGAAAATTTTGAATGTTTATAGTTACATGTTAGATTAATATATATGGCATCATCATATTCATATTAATATCTCTAAACGGCTGCTTTATATTTTATAGTTGGTTGTTTATGAGAAAGTTTGAATAGACTGAATAAAATAGATATTTGTATTTTTGGAATGTTGAAATTATAAGATTTTATTAAAATTTTAGTAGTTTTATTTTTATTCTTTACATATTAGAAATATCTTTATATAGTGATGTTGGGTATTGTTGCAAAGGCTTGTAAACATTTATAGTGATTTATAATAAATTTTTGCAAGTTATTTGTCTAGACAATAATACATATGATCCTGGAGTAAGTTTTCTTAATAGAGAATTAAGTGCTTGATCTTTAGAATGTAATATTTTGAAAAAAACCTAAGCACCTTACTTTTGGATTTTATGAATAAGTCAAAGATTTAGATTGTAGTTTTTTAAAATTAAGTACTTGATTTTTGGATTGTAATGTGTATGTGTGATTTCTTTCATTTTTCTATAATATTAATGAAAATATTCATATTAATTATATATTTATCAATATTTAATTTATATGGTACGATTATAATTATATTAGATATTAAAACTAAGATATCATTTCTTTTTTTGTTTTTTGAGAAAAGCAAAAAGAAAAAAAAGGAAAATGAATCTTTAGTGACGATATAAGTCGTCATAGAAAGTCACCTCCAATTTTTAGTGACGATTTTTTGTTACAAAAAATTGGACCTTTAGTAATGACTTTTTATCATCATAGAAAGTCTTATTTTTAGTGATGATTTTTTATTGTCATTGAAAGTTCGACATTTAATGATGACTTTTGAAAGTTGTCACAATAGACTTTTAGTGACAACGTATATGATAATATTTAATTGTTATTAAAAATAACTTAAGTCGTCACTAAAACTTAAGTTGTCATTAAAAATTTTAGTGACGATTTTTTAAAGCTTTTGTAAAGATTTTTGTCGTCACTGAAAATCAATTTTTTTGTAGTGTAAACTTTAACTATACAATCATATATATATATATAGTATTATATTATAAGACATAACATTAATAGAACATTTAAAATTTTATAATATAATATAAAAATTAAATATTATACTTCGAAAACTTAACTCTGATAGGGTGTTTAAGATTTAAGAATATAATATTTAATCCTACATTTACATTATTTCTAACAAATTATATTAATGATATTATACTGATATAGTATTTAAATATTATTGACATAGTATTCTCCTTTAATCCAATTAAATTATTTTAATAATTTTATTAACAAAATTTTATGTAATTAAGCCTAGGATAGACGAGCTTTCAATTACCTAAAGTTTTATGGCATAATGTGAATTAATAATTTTTTAAAAAAATCTATTTTTGAATATAAAACATGTCAAAAATAATTTATTTACTCTATAGTATCAGAAAGTTCTAGAAAAAAATACATATTATAGCTCTCAGCATAGAAATCATATACTAAAATTTTTAGATCAAAATAAATTTAAATTAACATTTAAATAAGATGGGTAAAATAATTAAATTATTATTATTATTAATTCTGGAAAATTCTGAAAAAGGTCCAAAAAGTAGTGCTACGAGAGTAGAGCACATCGGTGTAACTTGCACCAACATCTACCACTACAATCGTGGCACGTGACGTTTACACGCTAGCTCTGCTTGTGGGGTAGCATAGCAAGATCCACTTGAATAGCAAACCCATGGGTTCGTTATGGGTCCTTTTGACCTGGTTTCATTCTAGCTTTCCAGCCAGAATTTTTTGTGTAAATTTATATGCGATTTGATACCTAAAATATTCTAATCTTAACCCCTTAACCAATTTCAAATAATTTGAGCAAGATAAGGACTTTCTAACCATATTGTTATTGGAAAATAACATGTTCTATGGTTTGAGATTTTTTTAACTAATAATTGTAATTGTAGTTTCGTTTTTTAAATAAATTTAGGGTTTTAATACAAATTAATATTTTAAATATAAACCCCAAATTAATTACAATAAATTTGAGCAAAAAATGTTCAATTTTGAATTAATGCCATTTCAAATCGGATTTTTCTAAATTGATTAAAGGGTTTTATTGCTTAATTAATTCTAAGCCTAAACTCCAAACCAATTTTAGAAGATGGACAATAAACAATAATTTCAAATCAAAGCCCTTGACTAGAATCATATTTTTCCAATAATAAAATTTTAATAAAAAATGCATTTACAATTAAAATTTTGCAAAATTGCTTTGGGCCTTTTGCTTACCTAAACATTCTAAAATAATAACATCAACCAATTTGAACAATTGCACAAAATTTTGCCCGAATTTGATAAAAGATCGATTTACTACCTAATGGCTAAAATTATGAAAATTTTATTCAAAATCTAACAATTTTCATATGTGCATAGAATAATTGAATTTAATATTCAAACATAAAAAAAAATTATCTACACATAGCTATGAAATAATGTAGAACTACTAGCATTTTTATTCAGGAATAATTTGATCAGAAGTAGATCAACACAATATAAATCAAATTATGAATTGCGTTGATTTGCAGACAAATTAGCCATTACATAATTTACCAGCTTTGATACTAATTGTAAAACATTTTAAGTTGTAAATCAATCAATCATCAACTATATAAATAGACATAATGCGTGATGTGGATAATATAATATTATTAACAATCAATAATATTTTATAATTAAATTATATGTTATTTGAATTTCTAACTTGATCTATGATCCTACAAGTATTTCAGTTCATAGAAATTATGATGATCATGGAGCAACAATAGATGAATAGATTAAGTGATGATATCAAATTATAGGAGATTACTCCTCCTTTCTACCCTAAGTGTCACAAATGAATTTTGGAAGATAAACTACAGGTGATAGGATCTCTATCGCAGTCTAGGGTAATAAGAAAAGAGATCTTGTAAAATAAAAACTTGAAATGAGTAGAGATTGGATCTATTAGCAAAAAAATCTCAAACTATCAATTTGGATCCAAGCGCCCCTAAATAAAGTCCAACATTTTATTATCACTAAATGAACTATCATATTTTAATATTTTAGGAAAATTTATGAATAAAAAACTTGAAATGAGTAGAGATTGGATTTATTAGCAAAAAAATCCTAAACTGTCAATTTGGATCCAAGCGCCACTAAATAAAGTCCAACCTTTTATTATCGCTAAATGAACTATCATACTGTAATATTTTAGGAAAATTTATGAATGATTAGGTTCATTGAGAGTTAAAAACTTAAAAATAATTCCAAGACAAATGGTAGACCTAAATTATATTGTTGCCAAGTTGTTGAATTATTTTGAAGTCTGGCTTCTTTGTTACATTTGCTATCAAAATCACATCAAACAAGTTGTCCCTCTTTACCCTGCGTGTGATTCTCTCGCCTTATGCTCATTATTTGAGCCATAAACTCCAAGCATGCATGTTGTTGTTTGGTTTGTGAGAGCCTCCATGATCTCATTCAGTGGTGAGCCTCTCAATGCATTGACCTCGTAACCATTGGGAATGAGTGCTGATTGAATTGCTGGAATCCGATGGATACTGCAGATAGGAGAATCTGTTTGTGATCCTCCTAATTATCTTCTTCAACTTGGGATTTTGGATTGTTTCTTTTGAAAAATAGGTAGTACAGCTTCTGGAAAACTCAGAAAATAATTGAAAAGAAGAAATATTCAAATTAGACTCAAATCTGTTTGCAAATTTGGGAAGAGAAATAGTAGCAACTCAGCTGTACTCTGTATAATAGTTACCTCCAAGATGAGGGCACTGGCAGACATAAAAGCAAGAGGTCCATTTTCACTAAATTATTGAAACTAAGTAGACTTATGTTGTAACAGGTCCATTCTACGTCGAAACCGCGTGATAATTAAGAGTTACTAGGAAGGATCATAGTCAATGTGAATTGATGACTTAAGTTTACGTAATAAAGAAATAAAAGTCACTTGAAAGTGGGAGGGAAAGCTCGAGGAAATGCAAGGTTGCACAATTGTTGATGGATTACATCTTGTTTTTCTAGAAACATCTGCTCACTAGATTACAAGTTGATTCATTGACAAATTCTCACATGTGTGTGTGTGTCTATATATATATATATATATATATATATATATTAAATAATAAATATTTATTATCAAATACATATATATTAAATCATGAAATTTTCTATTTCCTTAAAGAAAATTATTTGAGCAATATATTTATTTGCTTGCTTAATTTGATCTAAACACATTATAAAAAATAGTATGATTTTCAACAGATTTTTTTTTTTTGATGAAAAATCGATCATAAAGTTAACTAAAAATAAAAAAATTGTTGGTTACCAATGAAAAAAATTCATCAACTATTACCATTGAAAAAGGAATACGAATTTTTAAAAATTTTGCTTACTGTTTTTGACAAAAATAGTTATATAATAAATTTTTAATGAAAAAATTTGTCGGAAAATAAAAAACTTTTAAAATTCTAAGTGCACATTCTAGCGCTTCATTCCATTACCCTTGTGCTTCTTGTGTTGTATCAAAGCTCTTTTTCACTTTCTTAACTTAATTCTTGCTTTTTAAAAGTAATTTTCATAAATATAAACCAATTAAATTATGCTAATTACTTTGTTTTACATTTTACTGATTGTTTTCGTTTAACTATTATGTGTTTTATGAATTAATTGATTTTTCTTATTTTTCTTTCTGTAGTTTTGGATTTTAGTTCTTGTACTGGTTTATTTATGACTTGTCTTGCTTGAACACCGAGCTCTTTCTTGCTTTTTTAGCTGGATTTTTATGTTTTAAATGTATTTTTCATAAATATAAATTAATTAAATTATTCTAATTGTTTTGTTTTACATTTTACTAATTGTTTTTTTTTATAATTATCATGTGTTTTATGAATTAATTGATTTTTCTTATTTTGTTTTCTATAGTTTTAGACTTTAGTTTTTGTATTGCTTTATTTATGACTTGTCTTGCTTGAACACTAAGATTAATACATATTTTTAATTATTTATTAATTAATTATTCATAATTTTTAACATTGTAGGAGTTAACTTTTAATTATTAGTTGAACTTTCTTTTATGTTTGGATTATGATTGATTGATTATAACTGATGAATTATATTTAGGAATTATATATATTTTGAATTAGATTATGTAAGATTAAGTAATTAAATGATATAGTTAATAATAATATTGTTGAAATTGCTTTAAAAATTACGTATATTTTTAATTAGAACATATTTTTAGTTTAGAAATTATATATATTTTAATATTGTCAATTTTTGAAATTAATAATGTAATACCTTAAAAAAAAAGAAAAAAAAAAGAAGAGAGGGACTAAAATGAAAAGTTTCTGCAAGGACTAAAATGAGAAGTTTTGTTTTGGTGGGGCAAATTTGAGGCGGTGCTTAGCTTTGCGGGCCGAAATGCGAATTTCCCCTTTTGCCTTATACCATAAAATCTTCAGCCAGCTTTTTCTTCCTTCATTTTTCCCGAGCCTTCCTGAAACTACCATCCTCTCCGGCACTCTTCTTCTTCTCCGGCAACACTTCCTTCCTCCGGTAACTTTCTGGTGATTTTCCAGCTCTTCCTTTTCTCCGGCATTGAGCACGTTTACCCTTGAGTCTGCTGGCAGCTCGGTAACTCCATTTCCATCCGAAATCGAACCCAGCAAGGTTGTTCTCTTCTTCGGCGAGCTTAAGCTTTCCGATGAATATGTCCTTCGGTCCGACTTGGTTTAAGTGTGCTAAATCCTTTAATCACTCTGCCGTCTTTTCCCAGTGGAGCAGCAACATTCCGGGCCCTGTGTGGAGCTGGTTCAACCAGTTGCTTTTTTTTTTTCGGCTGTCGACAATTCTTCAGCTCTAGTGGAGCTCCTCACTGGCATTTTGAAGGCTGGTGAGTATTCCTAAATCATAAAATTTATTTTATAGCAATCCCATGGTTAGATTTCAAGATAATTAGTTGAAACCCTCATGTGAAGTTTCTGAAGAAATTTTGGGATTTTTGTGATTATTTTGTTTTAAAGGTATTGCTGATAAAGTACTGAACTTATCTGCCCCAAAAACTTTAAGATCCCAGCAAATTTTCAGTTAGGCTATTCTAGAGTGTGTTTAAGGTGAGTGAACACTCTTCTTCACTTGAGAATCCCATGCA
Source organism: Saraca asoca (assembly GCA_026873985.1). NCBI lineage: Eukaryota > Viridiplantae > Streptophyta > Magnoliopsida > Fabales > Fabaceae > Saraca > Saraca asoca. The sequence goes on from JANHAO010017775.1 coordinate 6,400, forward strand.
ACAAATAATATAAATTTATCATATGAAACACTATAGATTCTTTACAAATAATGAGATTTTTGTATGTATTAAATAATTTTTTTTAAAGTACATTTACATGCTATGTGTATATTGGAATTTCCTTGTTGTGCTGAAATTTTGTGTTTGTATCTTGTCTTATAATATTGAAAGTGATGAGGTTTCTTTTCTGTATAATGTCCCAACATGAAAATACATTAGTAAATTTCTATATGTTGGATAAATGCCGCTTACCTGTTTCCAAATCCTTATGATATGTGATCTGAATTAAATATGAATGTCATATTGGATCCATTGAAGAATTAAGTGGTAACCCTCAAGTGCACTTAGGAATTTGTATACTTCTTAGGCAAGAGTGAATAAGGGTGGATGTATACGGAGATGTTTAGATTGTTCATGAGCACTCGACAGACGTATTGGGTGGCTCATGACAAATAATTGCTCTATGTTATGTTGGTTACCACTTGTAATTTTTCATTGAAAAATCCAGTAGTATGTTTTACCATAATGGGTTTTAAAAGAAAAATTTAGAAAGTTACTACTTTTCTCTTGTTTATTACCATAATATTAAATATCATGTTTTCATTAAATAATTTTTTGTTGAAGAATAGCATTCTTTTTGTGTAATGACTTTATAGTTGCAAGATGGGTAAGCAAATCTATATGATTATATTTGTGAATTATACTTAGATGTATGTTTCTTAACATAATTTCAAATTAAAAATGGGGTTTTTGGGTGAACATAGGACTATTTACTCACTAAGTTTCAATGAAACTCACTATTCTCTTTTTTCTATTTTTCAAAGCTTTAGGATTCTCCATCCGTCCCACCATCATATCTAGACACTGAGTTTGCTCCTTGAGTGAGTAGATCACCCCTGCGGAGTCTACAGGTATACATATGGTGGTATCATTGACAGTTGTTAGGGATACATTGCATATTTGTATGTTGTCTGGCTGCCTAGTAGGATAGGGACATTTTAGTTTGGGTCACTATTTATTTTGGTCATGTGTTGTACAGGTTACTTTGGGCATGTAGCCCCTTTTTTTTTGTATATGTTGGCATTATGCCGGATGTTAGAAAAATAGGGGAAACACTGTCGGATTTCTGGTAGAATCATTTGTACATGTTTAAACTTATGTTTACAAAAGCTGTTTATATTCTGCATAAATTTTATTGTTAGGCTTGTAAAAAGGCTTTACAGGCGACTTTCTACGCCGGTCATGTTCCACAGGTTGGGGCATGACAAATAAATGCATTATTCTATAAATAGACTTGATTTAATTGTTCGTTCGGATGAAGCATCTCATGATTCAGTAGTAGTAATAGAGTCAAACTCGTCACTGCCTCCTCTTCTATCTCATCCTTATTCATATTACCATTATTCATACTATCATTAGCCTTCTGCCTATTACTAGTTGCCTCCTTCCTGTGTGTATCTGCCGTTGCCACTACAACCATCCCAGTTGGTAGTTCAACTACCACTCGCTGGAGGTCCTGAATAACAGTAATAGCAGGATATTCGAGATCTGGAGATTGATGATTAGTTCTTTTCTAATGATTTTAGATTATAGTTATATTTTTATGTTTTTATTTGAATAATATCTTTAATCCATTGATTTGAATAATATATTTTATGAATTATTTTATTAATATTATATATTTATATTTATTCTCGTGCATTGTATTTTAATTTTTTATTATAATTAAATATTAATTTTTAAAATTTAAATTTAAAAAATATTAAAACCAATTTTTAATACTAATTAAAATAATTTTAATAAAACTTTAAAAATAAAAATTTATATCAAATAATATTTTAAAATTTTTCCTTTTTCTGACGAATTTTTGATGGATTTCCAACAATTTTTTAATGGATTTTTTGACTATTTCCAGCAAAGTTCCAATGGATTCCCGACGGATATTGCAACCAAAAAAATCATCACCTCAAAATTCGTCAAAAACATCTGCTAGTAATGAATTTTTGACTGATTTTTTTGATCATGATATTACTGACCATCCTATTCTGTTGAATCCGTCTGAAAATCATTGATCTTAGCGGATTTCGCATGATTTTGGATGAATTTTTTCATCAAAAATCGATTTTTTTTTAATCACATAATAAATAATATGAAGCACTATATATAAATGATCATTTTGTCGACTATTTATTATAGAAACTTCTTTCATGCATGAATGACGTAATTCCAAACTTTGCCATGGATAAAAGAAAATTAATATTATGCACTCAAAATTAATCCAGAAATTTGATTTTTATTATTATTACTTTTTTAAATTCTAAGGCACAAGAAAGTAGTTTTGAGTAGGCACATGGAGGGCCAATACCTCAGAACTAACAGATATCAGCAATATCTTGCAACCCTTATGATCATTCCCAAATGGAATTCCAAGTCCACCAAAGTTGATTTCAGCCCAAAGATCATCAAGAACAACAAGTATTTTCTTCTCCTGCATGATCCTATCACACAGACTTTTAGCTCTTGCAACTACAGTATTGTCGTGCTCAAATTGTAGACCCAGATTGCTGCCAAGCTCTTGTTGGATTTTTTTATAGTCTGGCTTCTTTGTCACGCTTGCCATAAAAAACAGATCGAACAGATTGTCTCTCTTTACCCTGCGTGTGATTCTTTCTACTAAAACGGCCTTATGCTCGTTGTTTGAGCCACAAACTCCAATCATGTTGATGTTTGGATTTGTGAGAGCCTCCAAAATGCCATTCAGTGGTGAGCCTCTTAATCCATAGACCTCGCAACCGTTGTGAGATACTGCAAATTTTACCTGGGGATTCCGCACTCTGACAGGTGGTACACTACTCTGAATCTTTTTGTGAGCCTCCAAAATGCCATTCAGTGGTGAGCCTCTTAATCCATAGACCTCGCAACCGTTGTGAGATACTGCAAAATTTACCTGGGGCTGGGGATTCCGCAATCTGACAAGTGGTACACTACTCTGAATCTGTTTGTGATCCTCACTATCTTCTTCAACTTGGGATTTTGGGTTGTTATTCTCCCGCTCTTTGCCTTGTGTCTTTTCTGTTCGCTCTTCCTTTTTCTTCTTTTCCTTTTCCATTGTACTCGAAAATATGCGCCACAATAAACCTGATTTTATTATGCGGATTATAACACTTATTGCCCTTGCAATCAGAATTTTAAATTATGGTTGCTCTGTGTTTTCAAATGTACTCGCAAAAACGTCAATGGCGTGAAGCTAAGCAGATGGTGGCGGCTGAACAGATTGGGTCGGCTGAAGAAGAAGACCGGAGAGGGAGTGAGACACGTCGACGACGTGAACACGGCAGCGGACGAAGCTGCTGGCTGAAAGGGGCTTGGTGGCGGCTTCACGAAGGAGAGTCTGGCGGTGGTGGGGAGACAGAGCTAGTGAGAAGAAGGGAAAACATAGGTTGAAGTCGGTGATGCGGAGTGAACTTGGGGGTGTTGGTGATGCAAGGGAGTTTAAAATAAGGAGGAAATTATAAGAATCAAAGAAAAAAGGCAAGTCTACGGAGACAAAAGTTAGTCTGGGATAGGAGTGGTCGGCAATTTCCCAGAAAATAACAGAGAGAGAGTGAAAAAAAAGAAAATTAGGTAAGAAGTGTGTACTTAATTTATAATAATTTAAGTTTTAAAAAATATATTTAGTTTACCTAAATTATGTACATTAAATAAATAGAAATTTTTATATTTTTATCAATAAAATGAGTATATTTATAATATACATTATGTAATTGATGTAATTAAAATATTATTTGAAATATGCTTTTATAAATTATTAAATTTAAATAAATAAAATTTCAATAATAGTTAATAAATCTTAAATAGTAAATTAAATTAAATATTTGTTTAATAATTAAAATAAATGATACTCTAAACATTGAAAATAAACATAAATAATATATAATTTATTTATTATTAAAAATGGTTATTATTAAAACTTTAATTTATTTAAAATATATTAAATAATTAATACAATAAAAGAAGTATTTTAAATATACTATCATCATTTTAAAATATATTTAAATAAAATTACAAAATTATTTAATAAAATTTAAAAAATTAGATTTTGACATCGCTTCCTTTTTCTTTTTAATTGGAAAATAAATATAACAATAAGTGTGATTTTATAAAGCAGATTGCAACACTAGTTACTGTTGCAATCATAATTTAAAATTATGATTCTTCTATGTTTTCAGACACTGCAAGTATTGATATAATTCAGTCATTGGACTATGGTTGATTAATTAATCGATTGGATTAGGACGCAACTAGTCAACTCATTTAATAGAAAGGTTGATCGATCAAAATCCACCAGAAACATACCTATGATCAAACAGCCAGATCATGACCCCACAAATAAGACCAAGTTCTTTGCAAGTGAAACCTAACACTTGAGAGCAATATCATGAGGGCTACGTAAAAACATAGTTGAGTGTTGATTAGCTTATCTATAGCACAGTTGTCTAGCTACGATCATACTCAGAGACATGTACAAATGGTGTAGTTACACTATTAACTATTAACTGTAAAACGAGAATCTTATTCATACCAATAATGCTTATAAATACATGAATACTTTCTATAGGTCCAAAAACATAATAAATGGTGTGATCGATATTTTTATAAATTTTATATAATTTTTTTTATTATGAATACTCTCGTTATATATATTGAAACTTTATTTTTAGAATTAATTTGAATGTTGAAATATAATCGACAAATCATTTATGTCATACTGCTGATTTTGTCTTCAACATAGGTCGTACGATCCCTCTTTATTGATTTTGTCTCCAACATAGGCCTACATGCAGCACATGAGATTTTAAATATCAGTGCAACCAGTATTGCTTGCTATATGTGTTGTGGTATATGTAATTTAGGGTCACATTGTAATACTAAAGTTTCAGAAGGTAGCACATCAACAAATCAACTACCATTGCATTTATAATTTAAATCACACAAACTTCAATTTGTATTGGCAATTAAATAACCACAATTACGGATTTATTTTGCATTATGTGATTCAAAATGCTAAAAATTTTACAGCAGCAGCATTGGCAAGACACAACATCAAAAAGTACAATACCAACAAAATCTCAATTAACAATGATGTTAGCAATTAAACTGAACTCTGTTTTCAAATTAGGAAAGAAAAATAATTGATAGCATGCTGTTTACCTTTTTTGAAATCATAAATTGATTAGATACTTCCAAAGATATAGCTTTCCCCACTTTTTGCTACGTGGAAACCGCGTAATAAGATCGCTTAATTACATGGAAGAATCATGACCATTCTTAAGTAATTACCTAATTTGACCAAAAAAAAGGGACTTAGCAGACAGAGAAGACTTCAGAAAATGCCACTGGCCCATGGGGAATAACAAATTATTTAATATTTACATCATGTTTTAATTCTAAATTCAAAATATTTTATAAAGAGAAAATTTTCGAAAACAACGATCAGTGTCACTCTACAATTAGATATCCTGGCCATAAGTCCCAATTTGATAATTAATACCTGAACTTTTCTGGAATTTGATATAATTATATATATATAATTATTCAACATTTTAGTTTAAATTTTAAGATAACATGATTATTGCCTTTTTTTTTTTTTAAGTTTATATATATATATATATATATATGTCTTGTGTTTAATTAAATATAATAGGAAAACATGTAGAAAATCCTTTCAATTTTGGATGGTTGTATTTTACTTTCATGAATTTTGAAAACTTAAAATTGAAACTTAAAATTATACAAAATTGTAGAATTAATCCCTATGGTTCATTTAATGAACAATTTTTTTTAATAATGTGTTTTTCACTTGACATTTTTAAACATTATATGTTGGCTTGACGCATCATTTTTAACATAATTTCAAATTCATTTTTACATTTTTATTTGAAATTTCACATATCTAATTTAATTGTTACTAATTTAAATAACATTAAATTAAAGTCAGTTGAAAATCATGTGAAAAAAATAGTATAGGAAATAAATTATATATAATATTATAATTATAATACTCCTTCAAAAAGTTGATGAAAAATATTTAATTAAAGAAAATGGTTAATTAAATAAACAATAAAAATCAATTACAAGATTTTACACTTTAATTTCAAGTTTGTTCCAGCAAGACCTAACCGTCCTAAGATTGAAAGGATATTTGCATTTGTTTCCAATATAATATGGACTTTCTCTTCTTTGTGCCCAAGCTGTTGTTAATGAAGTTACGCTTAGAGACCTTTTCTATAGAGAGAGAGATCTTTTTTTTCGTAAAGATGAAGATATACAGAGAACAAGGTGTAACGGTTTTACGTTATGCTTGAATGGTACAACTATTTTGGACTCATTGAATAGCTGTAATGGCCATTGAATAAGTTGGTAATGGTTCAACCTTTTCTTGATGGAAGAAAGACTATTATATAATCAAATTACTCAGGAGTCCTTTCACTACTTTTTGTCAGATTTCATACACCATCAAATTCAGAGAGAAAGTATGAGAAACTTTTTGAAAAATTGAAGCAAAATTCCAACCTAAACAGCAAAGCAATGGCTGGAGGTACACTTCCATTTTTCTATTCTATCCTTGTGTTTCATATGTGTTTAGAAGCATGTATAGGATATGTTTTATTTTTCATTTAGGATCAGAGCAATGAAAGCCTCTGCCTTACTTGAAAGTTGCTGAATTTTTTTTTTCAAAAACTTACCTTGTTCTTTTGCAAATTCTGAATTTATAAAACATTTCAATTTTTATTGTATTTTGGGTTGAGAAATCATTACGATAATTGATTTCCAACATTTCTGTGCAAAAAATCAAAATTTTTAATGTTGGATTCGCTGGAAAATGGCCAGGTTTTGTCTCGGGTTTCATCGGGTCAATTTCGGGTCGGTCTGACCCGAACGGAGGTTGAAGGAGACATAGATAACGTGCCATTTCATGCTTAATCAAAACGACATGTCGTTTAAGTTTGGGTCAGTGCTATCATTTGAAGCTTGACAATGTTATTTTATTTGGACCTTAAATGATGTCGTTTAGGCAGAATCCAAAATGACATCATATTGCCTGCCAGCAAAAAAAAAAAAAAATTCAAGAATTTTATTTTGGAGTAATTTTTGAAATTTTTTTTATAAATTCTCACATTTATGAATTTTCATAAATTTGGAAATAAATAAAAAAATAAAAATATAAATATTTATAATTTTTGTTATTTATTATGAATATTGTAATTTCCATGGGAAAATTATTTTAGGAAATTAATACATACTTTATTTGTCTATTTGTATGTATAATTTTTGATATTTTGTGTATAGTTTTGGCCATTTAATTTAATATTTTTCTATTACCAATTAAATGGTATATAAATTGTTGAGCATTTTAGTTATTTTGCTCAAATTAAAACTATGTTAA
>JANHAO010017776.1:0-13845 GCA_026873985.1 Saraca asoca
CAAAGCAGTGATGGCTGGGAAGGAAGAGAATCGAATATTTGTTGGTGGGTTGTCGTGGGACGTTTCCGAGCGTCAGCTCGAGCACGCTTTTAATCGATACGGCAAAATTGTTGAATGTCAGGTACTTTTTGGTGATACTTTGTTTCTTCTCCTTGTTTAGTTGCAAATAAAGTTAATGGAGCAGAATGAAAGTGTCAATGTATTAATTTTATTATATATCTTCCCAATTACTGTCGTAGTCGTGGTAGTTGTAAAGGGTGAAAATGGGAGACTATTTTTTTTTTGTTCTTTCAAAAGGCTGGTCCTTTTGAGATTGCAATCCCGTTTTCTATGGATCAATTCACTACAACAGAAATATAACCGAATATGCATCAGTTTGTGTTGTTGATGCTATAGTATAATGAACACATTCCTAAACAATATGCTAATGCAAAGGTAAAGATTCCATTCTACATCCATGATAATTTTTTTCCGTTCAATTTCCTGTATTGCGATTAGTTTTGATGGCTCATTGCCATATAGTAATGATGTTATTAACTTAAGGAAATAAGTTGTGCATTCTGTATCCTTGTGATGTCAACTAATACGTGTTGATAAGAGGATATCATTTTTGGCTGAATTTGCTACTTTGCTGATCTGTGCCAAATGTAGAGTTTGTTTCTTACCTTGAAAATTACTGTATTAAAGAATATGAATCATGTGTAAGGTTTTGCATGCGGCACATGAGAGAAAATGGAAGGTTTTCTTTGAAATGCTTGATTTTCAGAGTTTTTTTCTTCTTAAAAATGATATCATGTAAAATTGTAAACAACATTCAGCATCACATATTTTGATTCTCTTCACAGAAAATCATGCGGGGGTAGTTGTTTAATTGTAGATATTTGATTGTCACATTGCATTAGACTTGATTCTACCTGATATATAATGTTGTAGGCTTGGTCCAAACATGCTTGATGTCCTGTTGATTCTGCTTGTGATCCAATAGTTCTTTTACGTTTTTTAGCCCAATTTAGTACTTGTCTTCATCTTATTAATTATTTCATTTTTTTTCCTCTTTCTTTCTGGAATGGTGGTTGTTATCTATGAGATGCTGTAGATGGATTTTCTTAAAGATTTTTACCAGAATGATTGCATCATGGCTGAGGCTCATTTTCATTTTTCTGATAAGATTATAGCTTGTGGTAACTATAAAGCTCAAGCTGGAACTAGATTTGGCTTTGGGATATGTGATTTTTGATGCAAGGAACAGCACTAAGTAATATCAGTCTGACCTGTCTGCTTTTGGCAGAGACATTATTCGTTTGTGATTGGTGCTGTCCTTGAGATTAACTAAATCCACTTTTCACTGGAATAGGTATAAAGCAGTTAAGTTGGGATGATTAATGGACAAAATTTAATTCAGTAGCATACTTCCAGAGTTTTGTATACTATATGATCAATATGCATGGCTCAGAGATACATATGTGGATTCCATGGCTGATGAAGTGACAAGTGTGATATGATGCACATGAGTGTTCATAATTCGTTTGCTTAATGAATTGTTTTTCTGTTTGAATTGGCCTCCGTCCTATCCTACTAGCCGGATTTGCATGTGACGGTGATGGTATTAGTGGGACATGCCAGAAAACACTTGTGCTGGTCCTGCTGGAGCTGGACATTCATCTCACTCTAGATTGTTTCCTGATATGAACGTACTTCTGAATGTAGAGGGTTAGCATAAATGTAAAGCATTATTAAAGGCTGCTGAGACACTGTTACATTGTTAATTTACTTTGACCCTTGGAATTTTGATATGGTTTGCATACTGGTTCCATTGTGCATGATCATTTAGTTATATAGAGGCAAGGGATGTGAACATAATGGCCTGGCAGTACTTTCTCTGAGGTGGCATTTTTATTGATAGATGAGTTTGGAGTGGTCTTTTGATGTATCACAGATGATGCACTTTTTTCTGAGCAAGAAAGTAGTCCATACTCTGATATAAACAAGAATTTTGTACCAACTAATTAAACAGGGATCTTATCTGAGGGCTTTGCTGTTTCTAAGAGCCAAGTGGTTGCTTGCCGTATGTTGAGCAAAGACTTAATTAATTTGATGTCTCTTTCAGAGTATAGATAGGACCTTTCTAAAAGTGGCTGTAATGTATTGTTGCTGTTATGAGAGCTGAAATGATTTTTAAGTCAGTTCAAGAAGTCTTGTATAGTTGACTTCAGTTGAGCAACGTGATCTTGCTGCACCTAGGACAACTTAGGATACTCTTCCAATGGAACCTAAATTGCAATTAGTGAGACATTTTCTTGTTTCTGGTGGACAGCTGTAAACCAAATCATGTGAGCACCATACTCCATTATACACAGCAGTGTCTGCATCATCACAAATCATGTGGGCATTTAAATACTGGAGCTGAAATTCTCTCACTAAATCGCGTGAAATTGTCTCAGATCCTGGTGGACAGCTGTGAACCAAATCCCATGAGCAACACACTCCATTATACATAACAGTGTCTGCATCATCACAGATCCTGTGGGCATTTAAATACTTAAGAGCTGAAATTCTTCAATTCTGAAGCATTGGGGTCATAGTATATTGCAGCTGAAATGGTAGAGGTCTGTCTACGTTATGACATGACAATGTTGAAGGCTGAATTCTTATACGTAAGAGTGGAAGCTGAATGTCTGTGATTTCAGTCATTGTGTTCAACATTGGAATAGAGTTAACTGGTTGGAGATTTTCTTTGGTTTTGATTTGTTCTGCTTTTGTCTGTGTGTTATTAGATCAAGCACCCTTCTCGTTATCACCTAAGAGAAATTTTCAGTTACCTTGCTGGTTTGGTTTGTCGCTGAAGAGGAAGCAGAATTACATAAAACTTTAGGTGCATAATTGGTGGAATGAATACATTGAATATCTCTTGTCTCTGATGCTCACTCAGGATCATTGCTGCCTATACATTACTGGTGTGGCACTACGTCCAGAATGAATGCAGTCAGCACCATGGGTTTGCCTTGCTTTTGTTTTCCAGACATAAGAAATTTAGTAGCTGCTAAAGAGATGCTCTCAATAGATATCTATTTCTTACTTTTAATAAATTAGATTTGGAATTGAATGGTCAGATGACTGGGAAAAGAGCCATTTTGATTGTGATATGTTGTTCCATTGTGGCTGCATAATTAAGATTTACTTTAGTGCTCGAGTTGGAACAGTAATATCTGATGATACGGAGATTTCGGTTGTTTTAGTTAGATGCTATTATTTTGTTGGTGGGATTAGGCATTTAAAAGGTCAGTTGATGAAGTGAACCCTTGTGCAATATTCTGAAATTGTATCTGAGGTGAAAGTAATTGTTGAAAGAGGTAATCTGTTGTCAGATGTCAGGCATGGGGGCTTTGGGATTCTTCTGAATTGCTTAGCCATATGAACACCCTTTGGTGTGTTCTTGTAGTTAAAAGAAAGAAAGTAAGTTGTCTGGCTGTAATTTTCTCATTATGTTTTTCACTCATTGCCATTTGTTGTTAATCTGATGATTCATCATTAAATAAAGGGAAAAATACACTTTACACTTTTGAAGTTTCATTGAATGACAAATTATCCCCTTAAACTTTAAAAACCCACAGATTACATCCTTAAACTTAGGAAAAGTTGCAAATTATCTCCTTAAATTTAAAGATCATGGGAACGTTAATTTTCTGTTAATTTTCTATTAATTTTAACTCTAAAGTAGCAAATTTGTTGAATATACTTTGTTGAGAAACTTGTTTCTTCATTATCAGGAACAAAACTTAAATTAAATGTCTTATTGTATTACAAAAATATGTGTTTTATGATCTAAGTTTGAAGAACAATTAGAACCAATAATATGTTCAGTGCATACTTTGTACTTTATATGAGAAGAAATATGACCTCAACAATGTATATGTAATGTAATAGCCAATTAACCTTTTTATAGTTTTCTTCAAACTTTAAGGGGGTAATTTGTAACTTTTTTTAAAGTTTAAGGGTGTAATTTATCAGTTTTTAAAGTTTAAGGGGGTAATTCATCACTCAACAAGACTTAAAGGGTTTAAAGTGTATTTTCCTCTTAATAAATCTTAAGTTAATTATCCAACTGCTTTGTTTTCAGCAGTTATTTTTACCCTGTGTAAGTATAAACTTGTTTTGATTCTAAATGAATTGTCTTCTTCTAATTTCATTTATAATTTTTTATATTAATTTCACTTTTATGAACATGTTAATATCTTCTTTTATACTTCCCTATCTTTCTGGTTTGGCTCCAGGGAGAGTGGGTGAGGGGTTGTTGGTCAGTAATCCATGCCATGATGAATAGAGATCAACCCTAATATGGTTCGAGCATTCTTTCCATTCAAGATGGAGTCTTTCTAGAAACACACAATGATAAAAGGAACTGATAATTTGCAATATTAATTGTTAGCGTATGGAAGTTTCTAATAAACTGAGATTGATATTGTGGTTAACTAGCTGAAGTTTTATTCTAAGTGGCACTTGCATAATTCCTTGTGGCAGCTAACTCACAATCATTAACCAAAATGGTTTCTTTTCTTTGTGGGCCTCAGGTTCTCCAAAGAAATTTGTGGGGGTAAAAAGGAAATGCTATACACCAAGTGTAATTGGTTGCCTGGGTGTTCCCGTACATCTGTTAAAATAGATGACTTAACATGCCTTTATTTGTCTTAATGTTTTCTTGCTTGGATATCTGTCTGTCTTGTTTGTACAGTTTGGTTCTCTTTTGCTGATTTTCTAAATCAAATGCAGTTTCAGTGCTGTTTTAGAGTAGCTCCATTCACAGGTTCATTTGATTCTTATGTACTTTTGACCAAAAACTTCAGTAAGTCAATTAGTTTCCATTTAGTGATACTTGCCCAGGTTATCATCTGTTCCCATGAATCGTATTTTATGGTATCCAACTATTTCTTCCTATAAGTCCCAAGAAACTGGTTTGTGATGGTTACTTTTGTCAAAGGTATCTGTGCTATTTATTGTCAATACATATAAATGTCATTAACAATTGTCAAGTGTTAGTTTTGTGCAATGCTATTACATGCTTTGAGGTTTACTTTTGGTACTTCCTGTAGATCATGTTGGAGAGAGATACAGGTCGTCCACGTGGATTTGGATTTATTACATTTGCTGATCGTCGTGGAATGGAGGATGCAATCAAGGAGATGCATGGACAGGAGCTTGGTGATCGCATCATCTCTGTCAACAAGGCTCAACCTAAAATGGGAGATGATTTAGACCATGGTTACAGGGGTGGCTACTCATCAGGTGGAAGGGGAAGCTATGGAGTGGGAGACAGGGTAGGACAAGATGACTGTTTCAAATGTGGACGCCCAGGGCACTGGGCCCGAGATTGTCCTTTGGCGGGAGGTGGTGGTGGTCGTGGTGGGGGTTCATTTTCTTCGCGTTCCAGGTTTGGAGGTGCTGGTGGACATGGGGATCGCCTTAGCGGTGATCGCGACCGCTACATTGATGACCGCTATGATGGAGGACGTTATGGAGATAGGGATCGATTTGATAGCCACGACCACAAATATGGCAGCCGTGATCGCTATGCTAGTGACAGGTATACAAACTCTACTTTTTCTTTACTATCAGAATGACAGTTGTCATTTATTAATTCTCAATTGTTTTGTTTTAACCTCCGATCTGTGTGGATAGACGATCATTGGAGAGCTCAAATTTGACATCTCACCTCTTATGGCTTTGTTCTTTATGTTGGATGTGACCCTTCAGAGTTAGTTATCCCATGTGATGTGAGTTTTACATAGACCTTGTTGTGTGTAATTCCGTGATCAACTGTGTAGGTACCCAGCTAGTGGGGATCGCTTTGGAAATGATAGGTACGGTGGTTCGGATCGTTTCCCACAAAATGGTTATGGCAAAGATAGAGCATATGACAGGTATGGTGGCGGTCCTCGTGGAGGTGCTGATAGGTATGGAAGTGGAATGCTGGCACGGGAGGAAGGAAGGGGTTATAGGGGTAGGCCGGGCCCTTATGACCGCCCAAGCAGGGGTGGCCGCCCGACTTCGTTTGATCGCTACTAATATCTTCTGGCTGGTTTTGTTGTTAGACAATGAAATGTAGAAGTAGGAATTTGGTTTCCTTTATTTTATTTAGGACATCGAAGTTTAGTGAACAGATGGATTGATGTAATTTTACAGATTTTCAGCATTTGCCGCTTTGTTCAGAGTGTGAATCTCAGATGACGTACTTCCGCGGTATGCTTCACTAGGAGGACTGACTGCGTAGCTGGAATGATCAACAATTGTTTTGCTTTAAACTATAGTTAAGAAAGAGACGCATAACCTTTATTAAGAAACTCGTTTAAACTATGGATAGAATAAGTGGAGAAATCTATTAATAGAGCTCGACTTGTTTGTTAATCTAACTCGGTTTAATATCGAGCTTCAACTGAGCACTTTGTGATTGACGAGTTCATCAATTATATAAGAAAATTGATGACTATAAATGCAATAGTTGTATAAGAAAGCTTCAAATTGAATATTTTACTTTTGTTATATAATATTTTGGGAAAATTATGCTTTACTTGCATGTTTTGTTATTTTTATTTAATCAATCTATATTTTTAAGTGTTGAAATTTATTTACATGTAATTTTCAATGCTAATATTTTGTTTATCTAATATTTTTCCAATCTAAAATTTAATGGAAAAAGTTATGTATAATGCACATATTTTAGATTTCCTTTAATTTTTCTAAAATTAAATCTAACTTCAAATTAATTTTCAAAAAAATTAAATCTTCTTGTTTCTCTTCTTCATTATGCATATTATTATTATTATTATTATTATTATTATTATTATTATTATATAAGATCAAAATTTATAGATTAAAGATAATTGAATGAATGATGATTCATAGTTCAATAATTGTTATGAATATTTTTAGTATAATACAAAATGGATTGGCAAAAAACTAATAGATAAGTTTAATTGAGAAAGGTCCAATTTGTTTGAAATCAAGGTCACTGAGTAAAGGCACTAGATCGTTAGTTCTGAGCTCAGATCACAGGATAAGGATTAAGACCATAGCTTCAGGTCAATTAACAACAAGCTTCAGCTCGCTGGTCGAAGATACACTGCCTCAACAAACTTCTAAAAACTCACTTTGGCTAAACCCAAGAACAGGGCCAACTTGCACAACCAGCTTGTAAGGCCAACTTGCAAACGTCAATTCATAGGGTCTACTTGTAATTATTTTATTGTTATTCTTTCCTTTTTTGGAATACAACTATAACACCCTAAACACTATAAATAGGGGTTGAGACCATTGTAGAAAAAAGAGAGGAAGTGACTAAGATCATACAACCATATACAAACACAAATACTCTGTAAACACATTCTCAGAAATATACTATCGTGGACGTAGGGGTTGAAAAATCGACTTTTGCCGAACCACGTAAAACTCCCAGTGTCTCATCTCTCTCGTTCTCCCTCTCCATCCCTCTGTCTCTATCTCTCTATACAACTGGATTACAGTTTGAGATTTTAAGAACTCTCACGTTGGCTATTGAATTTTAAGATGAACCAAATTTACACGTCAACATTTTGACACTAGAGGAAGGGCCCCATATTGCATTCTGATGAACTTTCCATGCAGCTGCGATGATTAGAGAAAGAACCACCAGAAGTTTAAACACTCTGGTTGATCAACCAAAAAGTCAAGTACAACAGCAGATGGAACCGGTCCTTCCAATGGCAAACACTTCTGCCATACCTGCTACAGGTATCGCCACTGACTTTCTCCTCTCGATCCACCGCCAAATATGGTGCCAATGTCAGCAAACACTAGAGAACACAGTGGACAAGTTGACTAAGGCGGTTAGAATGCTGGCACAAGTACAAACTATGGTCGCACAAAAGCAGGTTAAGGTCGCTGCACCCAAAAGAGAACCCCAGCATGCTGATTCAGCTCGCTCCTCCCACTCGTGAATGAGATCAGAGGTTTGCCAAACTCGTGGAGATCATGATGGCCTGCAACGTGAGAGCTCACATCAAGCAGAAAGCTCCAAGTCCAGCCAGAGACATACCATAGGTCATTTCTCCCATGGCCAAGGAAATAAAAAGAGCCAACAAACAACCAATCGAAGATTCGAGACACGAGATCCGGTGGTAGAAGAGTTGCTCTAGAGAGTAAAACAATTAGAAGAGTGCCCTCGAGCTTAGAATAGCCATGACCATCACGAGGAGAGGACTCCATTCACATGCAAGATAGAGAAGCAACCTTTCCTTCATAAATTAAAAATCCCCATGATTTTATAATATAATGGGGATAGTGATTCATATGACCACCTAGATGCATTTAATGTGTAAATGGATCTTCAAATGACCAACCCACTAGTCAAATGCTAAGTCTTCCCAGCCACCCTTGGAAACATACCTCGAACATGGTTCAGAAATCTCCCAGCTCGCAGTATTCGTAGTTGGGAAGAGTGCTAGGAGAAATTCATCAGCCTCCTACCACCTTATGATGGTCTTTTAACAGAAGAATGAATCGTTAAAAGACTACATCACTCGGCTCAGGCACGAGGTCAATAATGTGGAGAATCCATCCAACGAGAGTATCCTAACAACGATCTCTGTGGGACATCGTAAGGATGGAAAGTTATATAAAAACATATACAAATCTCTAGTGAACGACCTAGGTGAATTTTACAAACGACTTGCCAAACAGATCAAGTACGAAGACACTTTTGGCATAAAGAAGTCCGAACAGAAGGATGAAGTGAATAGCTCCAATCAGAATAAGAAGATGAGCAATCATAGAGATGGCAAGCACAACTTTGATAATAGGCTTGCAAAGAAGGTTAAGACTAAGCGACCACAACATCAAGGTCGCCATGAAAGGTACAGTATTCTATATGACACTCAAGATAGGATATTTGCAATAAAAAGAGATAGGGAAAACTTTGGGAAACCCAAACCTTTAAGGGCCCCGAACAAGCTTAGGGACACAGGCAAATTTTGTGCTTATCACGAGGAAGTCGGGCACAATATTCTGAAATGCTGGGCACTCAAAAATGCAATTGAAGATTTAATCAAAAGAGGTCGCTTGGGAGACTATGTAATGCAACCTACACAACAACCTCAGTAGCCCTAACAATTACAATGACAACAGCTCTAATGTTTAAAACTCTGTAGTGTTAATTAGAAATAAATAAAAACATTTGAGTTTATCCTCACATTTTATGTCTATGTATTATACAGGAAGGTATGGATCTGGACTACATCATCAATGATTTCATACTACATCCTATTCTCCCTAGTTTATCACTGAACTAATGGAATTAAAACTCCACGAGCTCAAAAGGCAAAGCATTTGTACTCATATTTCCATTGGATGTTAGCTCAATCTTCTAATCCTAATTAAAAAAGCTAGAGCTAAGACTCGTGTGCACTGAGCAATGAGATTGCTATGCCACTAAGCAATGAGAATGCTGTGGTACTAAGCAACGAGATTGTTGTGGCACTGAGCAATAAGATTGCTGTGGCACTAAGTAACAAAATTACTGCAGTGCAACCTGCCTGAGCAACAAGATTGTTGGCAGAGTCATGTTCTTATAGCCCACTTATAGCCCACTAAGCAACAAGATTGTTGTGGCGTGGCTCACTGAGCAACAATATTACTATGGCGTGACCCACTAAATAACACGATTGTTGTGGAGTAATCTATTTGGGCAACCAAATTGCCAGCCTACATGTGACCAACTCTCAGGCACCGCATGCACGCGACCTAATGGCTAAAGGCACAGCTCTCATATGACCTACTTTAGCATTCAACTTATGAAAATTAAAGGCACAGCTCACATGCAACCTACTACTAGGCCCAGCTTTCATGCGATCTATTCGTGCTAGTTGAGATACAGCTTTCATCCAACTTACTTAGGCACTCAAAACCCATTACTAGTTAAGGCACTTCGGTGCTCATTCTTGTTACTAGTTGAGGCACACTGATGCTCAAATTCATTGTCAATTGGGAGGCATTAATATGACTGATTAGTGATCCAACTTAACATTTTATTTAGCTATGATTTGCAAGAACTTATTCATGTCAACTCTACATATTATCTTTTCGGGACATATAGAACATTCAGCATAACGCATAAGAATCATGGAAATAGTTCATTCATTGAAAGCCTTATTCAACGAGATAAACTTATACAAGAAAATTCAAAGTACAAGATCAGAATAAGCCTATAGCTATCATAAAAGGAGGAACTGGCTTTTAAGAGCTAGATCCTACAAGCGGGAGTAGGCAAACTACACAAGCTTTTTCTTATCTTCCTCTCGAGTTAAAAGCTTCTCCCTCAGCTCAATTGCCCCAAGGTACTTGATGGTTAACTCACCATGCAAAGAGGCCAAAGAACAAAGGTGAAAGAGCTGCATTATTCAGCATCCCCATGAGGAGGCTATGAAAAATATTACAAAATTTCCTAGAATTCTCGGAGAGGAATTGTCCATGGGAATCTCCTACGTAGCAAGTCATGCACGCCTCGTAACACTTTATCAAAAATCCAGATCATCCGAAACATGGGAGGCTTAGCTAATACACCCATCAGGCAATTCTGAGGAAAGACAGAAAGATTTCTCATATCTTATATAGACTAGTTGGGTTCCCTGATAGATCCAGAAACTGTCCAGCTGCTCTTAATCAAGTGGTCCAGCACAAAAGCATGGCTACCACGCCAACAACTATGATACATGCTCATTAAATGTATGACCTGGTAACGTGATAAGATTGAAGTTTGAAATGACAACTCCGTGGAGTACAAATGTCAACTTTTGCTAGTAAGTTTCAGCTCCCAGTCCACAGAGTAAACTGAGAGTTGGGGGGCTAATATTATAGGTATTTTTAGTATAATACAAAATGGGCTAGCAAAAGTCCAACAAATAAGCCCAACTGAGAAAGGTCCAGCTCATTCAAAATCAAGGTCACTGAACGGAGGCACTAGATCGCCAGCCGCGAACTCATATCATAGGACAAGGATTAAGACCATAACTCCAGGTCGACTGACAATGAGCTTCAGCTCGTTGGTCGAAGATATACCACCTGAACTAACTTCTAGAAACTCATTTTGGCTAAACCTAAGAGCAAGACCAACTTGCACAGCCAGCTTACAAGGCCAACTTGCAAATGTCAACTCACAAGGTCTATTTGCAATTATTTTATTGTTATTCTTTCCTTTTTTGAAATACAGTTGTAACACCCTAAACACTATAAATTGGGGTTGAGACCATTGTAAAAAAAGAGAGGAAGTGATTCAGATCATACAACTAATAACACAAATACTCTGTAAATACATTCTCAGAAATACATTATCGTGGACGAAAAAGTTAAATAATCGACTTTAGCGGAATCATATAAAACTCCTGGTGTCTCATCTCTCTCGTTCTCCCTCTCCATCCCTCTCTCTCTATCTTTCCATACAATCAAACTGCAATTTGAGGTTTCAAGAACCCTCACATTGGCTACTAAATTTTAAGGTGAACCAAATTCACAAGTCAACAACAGTATTTGAAATTATCTTTTTTCTTGAAGGAGTTCTTAGTTACTTAATGTGGTTGAGTAAGTAATGATTCAGGATTTTGCTGTGATTTTTTTAAGATATACTAAAACTTATATAATAATTAAAAGGTAGATTAAAATTATTTTTAAATTTACAAATAACAACTCAAAAATTACATCAAAAGAGGAATTACAAATAACTCAACAGTTACATTAGAAGAGGAAAATAATTCAATTTTTCTAAAATGGAACAAGGGCGTATATAATGAAAAAGAGGAACTTGATTTAATTTTTCTAAAAATTAATTTAAAATTAGATTTAATTATGGGAAATTTAGAGGAAATATAATGCACATGCTCTTTCCGTTAACTTCTGCATATAAAAAATATTATATGATCAAAGTGATAATAGTAGAAATTATAGATAAATAAATTTTAACACGTATAAACACACAGATTAAATAAGTGAAAAAGATCAAAATCATATATGGATAAAATAAAATTTTTTCTTGTATTTTTTACTTTCTTTGGTTATAAACATGTGCACTGTTTGTTGAATTGGGGAACAATGATAGTTGATGGCCTAAGTGGAAAACTTTACGTCCTTTAGCTGCAGAATTTTTTTTTTCTGAACCTTTAATACTAGTTTTTTAATATAAACAAATTGTTTAAAACTTTACTAGTACCAATCCAACCATAAACATGTTAGAGGGGAGATTTTGGGCTGGAATTAATTGCATGATATATTCTAACAAAAAAATATAACAAAATTGTGAATGATAAAAGTCAAGTCAAAGCACCCTAATTTTCTGTACACAACAAAAATTGATACATTAAAAAGAGAATGATAGCATCGCCATAGATCATTTTCTTCACACAATTTGGGCAGTATTGAAAAACATGTCTTCATATATTTGCCCGTTAGATGCTAACTTTTGTTGATGAAGTCCTTAAACCAATGGGAATCATATAAATTAGAAATAATTTATAAATAAAAAAATTATATTAATATAAAAGTGTACTAATATTTTTTTATTAGAATATTAACTTAAAAAAATTAATATATATTATCAATATTGATATTAGGTTGAGTTAATGTTGAAAAAGAAGAAACATTCCTCTTCACTTTGGGATCATTGAATTTAGTCCCACCAACTTTATAAACTTGAAATTAAAGCATTAAATTACAAAAAAAAAACTTAGAATTTACATCTATTATTCGATTAATTAATTATTTTATTTAGTTAGATAATTTTTATTAACTTTTTAAATAAGAATTATAATATTAATGCATGTTAATTTATCACGCCATTTTTATATATATTTTGAAACTTATTTTCATGTATTTAGTTAAAATTTTATATATTTATCTTAATTTTTATTAATTACATAATGTAGAAAACAAACAAATGTCCAATAATATTATGATATTTATTTAATAAGTTCATAAAAAAATTATATAATTAAATGAAATGATTAATTATGTACACAATTGTAACACCCGAAAAATTAAGGAAAATAAAAAGGGAAATTTGAAATAAAATTTTGAAATCTGAAAGGACTAAACTGAAAAATCGATGGGGACTAAACTGAAAAGTTCTGATTTCGGGTGGGGCCAAGTTTGAAATAAGGGAAAGTTTGGGCCAAAATAAAAAAATTGGCCCATTACTTGCTATGCAGGTTCCCGGTGGCGTAGGGGGGCTGATATTTTGCCCCCTCCTTCCCGATTTCGGGACATGTTGCAGAGGAGCTCTCGGGAAGCTTCCTCCGTCGCCTCCTTCGTCGCCTCCAAGAGCTCACGTCGGCCGCTTCTCTGGTTCCCGATGGTGCTGGCGACCATTCCGGCATGACTGCGTCGGTTCTCGGCTGAACGAAGTCCGACTAGGCTCCTGTCAGCTCCTCTCTTTCTTCGGACGTGAGGTCCTTCGGCACGGTGGCTTCTCTTCTCGCCGAAGATGGCGGATTCCGACGAGAGTGTTCCGTCCAGCCCTCCTTTTCTTCTTTTCTGGTAAGATTTAGAAAGTTGTAACAACTCCACTTCAGCTTCTTTCTTCCTTTCTTAGCTGGTTCGGCCAGCTGGCTTGTCTGGGTCACCGCCGGCATTCCGGCCGGCGGCGAGCTGGGGGTAGGACCTTTGAGACCCAATGAGTCATCCTAGATCATCGGATTTATTCTGTAGTAACTCTATAGTTGATTTCTTAAGATATTGTATTAAAAGCCTTAAAACAGTATAGTTTGTTCAATAGCCTCTACAGGCTTAACGGTAGCATACCAGCTCCGGCCGAGCTGGGTATTAATAGTTTAG
>JANHAO010017777.1:0-13842 GCA_026873985.1 Saraca asoca
TTCTTCTTCAGACTTCAGAATCTCAGATCCGCGTCCGCGTCCGGTCGTCCATCCATCTGGAAGCTTCCTCGACGGCGTCCATCCGTGACGGCGACGCAAGAGCTCCGGTCCGGTGTCCATCCGCGAAGACGAAGCCGTGCAAGAGCCTGTCTAAGTGTGTTTTGAGTAATTAGCCCCCACTGAAGGAAAATCCTGCGTCCGCCCC
Organism: Saraca asoca; assembly: GCA_026873985.1. Taxonomy (NCBI): domain Eukaryota; kingdom Viridiplantae; phylum Streptophyta; class Magnoliopsida; order Fabales; family Fabaceae; genus Saraca; species Saraca asoca. Next base: position 206 of record JANHAO010017777.1, read on the forward strand.
TGACTGAAGTCTTATTTTTCTCTTATAAGGCAAAAAACTAGGCTTAAATATATTGCTGACACCAACTATTTTTGAAATTAAGATTATAAAACTATATTTTTGGTGATTAAATAATACATTTTATTTAAGTTATGTATCTTATAAATGAAAAGATAAGTCTCTCTTTAACAATTTTACTGATTTAGAATTAAAATCAATAATTAATTAATATTTTTATAAGTTTTCAAATTTTAAAAATATAATTTATAACTTTTTTCTAACTTTAAATGTGTGATTTATAAATTTTCAAAATTTAAAAGAGCAATTATTACTCAATAAAACTTTAAAGTATATTGTTCCCATGAATCGCTATTACATGGGAGAGGATTAGTCCCCTTGCACTAGCTCGTAAATTTTGATTTTTTTTTTATCTCTCGAAAATTTGTCTTGAGCCTAAAAAATGCTGGTGGTCTCTATAGAGTGCATGGAACCCATTTCTTCCTATCTTATACATATAATATTACATTATATATTTTAAACTCCTAAATAAATAAATAAATAAAATAATTATCAAGAATTATTGTTTGATAATTTTTTAATAATTCCTCTATATTAATACGTAATTATTATTTTAATTTTTTTAAAAAAAATTATGTCATGCTCATAAATTTAAAAATTTTATGAATTTTCTATTAAATATAATATTTATATTTTTAAAATACATTTGATTTAACTAAATTATTATTCGCATGGCGAAGCATGCATGGGTTTGTACTGGTTACTTATTAATTAGCAGCCAACAGGCTTGCTAGTGCAATAAAATAATAATAAAAAAAAAATCTTCTTTTGCTTCCTCATTTACATTTTCTCTATTTATTTCTAAGAGAGTGTAAGTGAGGAAATGAGAACAAGAAGGTGAAAATATTCTTGTTATAAAAAAATTAGATCCAAATTCTTATATACGATTCTCTCACCACTGGCTTCTGATGTATATGGATTGTGAATTGAAATTTTACATTGAAAGTGCAGGCCTAACAAACCTTAAAATAGTAATAAGAGAATCGTTTTGGATGTAACGATTTGATTGATCCAATCATCATTCATTATATCATTTAATTTAAATCAATATCAAAAATCATTTTAATAATCAAATTGAGACGAATCGATTAAAAATAATAAAAATAAAAAAATCCATCAAAATTCTTTTAACTTTTACACTATTTTTTTATTAAATTAATCCAATGAATTTATATAGAATTGAGAATTCAAAAAAAATTAATATTTAATTAATTAAAAAAATTAATTTATTTAATTTTTTAGTTTTATATAAAATATGAAGTTAATATATATTATTTATTATTTAAATTTTTTAATAAATTTATATAATATTATCTAATTTAATTATTGATTTAACTGTTTGTTTTTCACATCCGGGATTTGATTTTTAAAAAACGTGGCTAGAATCTACATCCACGCGTTTAACCATTTACCCCTCCACGTATAAAACCCCCTTACTTCAATATCGAAATACCGGAAGTCTACTCTGTCGTGCTACTGCTAGCACCCTCATCTTCATCCTTTTGATTCCGAACCTCTTTCTCTTTCGAATCGTACGAAAATGGATCCGGTTCTGCCCATTGCGGTGCTTTCGGTTCTTCTCGGTGCTGTCATCGCCCTAGTGTTTTTCAATAGCTACTTCCGCAAGCGGAGATCCGAGGTCCGATCCATCGCCAATCCGGATACTGTCCCGGCTCCCAATAAGCACTCTAAGCACCCACAGCCATCGAAGAAGTTACACGCCAGGCCTCATTCCCACGCCTCTGATAAGGTCAGCTCTCCTTGCCTCGTTAGCCGTCAAGTCGAGCAAAATTGAAACGAAAAGGAAAATTGGGTCTGGGGTTTTTAGCCTCATTTTATGTAATTTTGGTTTGTGTGAATTGAATCAATCGTTTCACTTGCATGCATTGATCAAGTGCTGAGAAATGTTAATGGCTTCCTACTATCACTCGAAAAATAGTTTTTTGTTTTTCAATTGGGTTATAGCTTTTTGGGAAGATTGAATGACATAGCTGCATTGAACTGATCTATTCATAGGGTTTAGTGAAATTAATGTAGTAGTTTGTCCAGTTCGTGACAATGGATGATTCAAGTGTTACTGATTAGTTTTGGCGGAAACTTTTAGTTAATAACTAAAAAGGAATGAGCCATCAAGATTAATTAAGTTAGACTACTAGAGTTGAAGTTTTTGTTGTAAGAATTATATCTTTCCAGTTAGACGGGGCCTTTGTATGCTGAACAATCATCTTAGAAATGAATAGAATTGGATTTGTGTTTTGAATACATATTTGGAGACTCAATGCTGTATTGTTCTGGTCATGGATTAGGATCAAAACAAGCGACACCATCCTTTGGATTTGAATACTTTGAAAGGCCATGGTGATGCAGTTATAGGGATATGCTTCTCCTCTAATGGACGAAACTTGGCAACAGGTATATAAGTTGATTTCTTCTTTGGCAGATATGTGTAGAATTGCTTCTCTGATGATGTAAGTTGGTAGGGAAATTAAATTACCTCTGTTTTGGACTAAAATCGAAATATGATTTGTCTATTAAAGAATTTTGAATTTGTAATTTGTTGGTTTCTTAGTATGTTTTGGCTGAAATGAATTCAGTGACTTGAGGTTCTTCAAAATTAGGAATTTTAATGAAGATATTGCTGGCTAATCTTAATTCCAATCTAGTGATTCACATTCAGTGCACTTAAATTATCAATTTATAATTTTACTGTGTTGTACTTGTGCAGTACAACTGTCTTTGTGCATTGGATAATTTTTTTAATATCTCAAACTGTCTGGGCAGTTTTGGCTATTTTCCTACAAATTTTAAACAATTCCTAGTTCTTGCTAAGAGGTTCTGGACATTAAAGTTTGCAGAGTTTTATGAGATGATGGGCATTGCTGGTTGGCATACATGTATTTTCTTGGAGCGTTTCTGTATATCACTAACATTAAATTCTTTGTGGTGTTGATGTGCATTTTGTGCTATAAAGTTCTGCTGATGGCTTTTCACAAGGCGGTGTCCCTCATAAATTTATAGAGGGAGAAGTAACACTTCCGAATTCTGATATCTTGTATATGTTTATCATTGCTCTTCTTTTTTTCTTTTGTTTTTTTTTACCTTTATGTATTAGGAGAGTTCCTTTTCTTCTGCTTTTCCCTTTGTTATTCAATTTTTTTTTTCTTTATGCAAAGCTAAGAGGTATGAGTACATATTGTCTCCAAGTGTCATGTTGCTGTTACATTATTTTTTGTCATTTGCCTTTACTTTCCTGTTGGCCGTGTTTTGTTTTTCACTTTTATGGGGATGGTATATGCAACTATTTTCTTTTGTTCTTATATTTTCTTGTCTGTGCAAACAGCTTGTGCTGATGGAGTGGTGAGAGTATTTAAGTTGGATGATGCCTCAAGCAAAAGTTTCAAGTATGTGAATTCCAAGTGCCTTTTGATACATTGACAGATATCAACTCAATTATAATCATGCATAGTTTTTATTTTGTCAACTCTTCTGCAGGTTCTTGAGAATTAATTTGCCTGCTGGAGGTCATCCAACAGCAGTTGCATTTTCTGATGATGCATCCTCTATTGTTGTGGCATCTCACACTCTCTCTGGTTGTTCATTATACATGTATGGAGAAGAGAAACCTAAAACTTCTAATGAAGATAAGCCGCAAGCTAAGCTTCCTCTTCCGGAAATTAAGTGGGAACATCACAAAGTTCATGATAAAAAGGCTGTAATTACTCTATTTGGAACTACTGCCAGCTATGGTAGTGCTGATGGAAGCACAATTATTGCCTCTTGTTCTGAAGGTGCATTGATCTATGCTTAATCCAACATCAGAACTGAGAAGTCTTAAAGCAAATGTTTTGTCATAGATTGTATGTTGGGGTCTTTTTACCTAACAATCTACTCTATGAAAGCGTAATTCAACAGAATATTAAAAATGGCATGTTGAAACAACAGTGATTGATAACCAAAGGTCAGTGTGTTGGGTGCTATTTAGGCCTTCTCAACCCCAAAAGCTAGCATAAGAGGTGAGGCTTTCCCTCACATTTATAAACCAACACCCAGCCCCTTCCACAACTGATGTGGGATAACCCAGCAATCTCCCCCTCGCACATTGGGCCATAGGTTGGACCCTTGCATCAACCTGCTTTCCCTTGGACTGTTGAGCAGAGTTGTAACTGAGCTCTGATACCATGGTGAGAAAATAATTAGGATTTAGAGGGGAAGGAGTAGAGAGATGCTAAAAGAATTAGGGAGAGAACACTAATAATATTATTGAATGAAATAAGTCGGTTGAATTCTACAAGACTAAAATTTAGTGCTTTATTTATATATAACTCCTACCCTTAACTTTGAGTGCACTACAAGTAAGTTCATAACATAACCTAAGTCCATAATATAACCTAATAACCTAATTATTAATATTACTTTCTAACAGTCAGAATTGTTTAAATAGAGAGTATACAGTGTGTTTATATTGCCTTAACTTCTCTAAACTGCCTTCTAAGTCCTAACCTGTTTAAATGTTTCAGCTTTCATCTTACATTACCAAATGAGAGATGTAAGAGAACAAAAAAGTATAAAATGAATTTTGGTACTAATGTCTGCTTCTCTCCTCAACCATATACCAATATATTTCAATCCAAATAGCTTGTGAAGCTATTTTCTATCTTTGCACTGACATATGATGCTTGATTATGTTTATTTATAACCTCTGTTCATGTTTGATTTCTTATTCAGGGACTGACATCATTCTTTGGCATGGAAAAACTGGGAAGACTTTGGGGCATGTGGATACAAATCAATTGAAAAATAACATGGCTGCTATATCACCCAATGGGCGCTTCATTGCAGCAGCAGCATTTACTGCAGATGTTAAGGTGATGAGTGAATCTATTTAGTGAGAGTTCCTAATGCAGTTTCAGTTAGTATATACTGTCTTGTTTGTTTACTGACTAGTGGCTAAATGTTAAGTAGCTGGGGTACAAGATAGTATAGAAGGTATCCTTCCACTTGCTATGTCCATGTATATATTTCTGGGGTTTGAATCTGGGATTTATACAGTATGTCATTTCAATGTCCAAAAAGCAAAGAATTCAAGATTACTAGTCATTTGGTGCTTGCCTTGGAATATCCCCTTGCATGGGTGATATTTGAATATTGATCAAGTTTCAGGTCAACATTGTTGTATGCTTTAGGTCCGTGTACTTGTGATAACTATTGATTGAGTCCAAAGCTTTGTTATATTACTGATTTAAAAGTGATTTCTCTCTCAATTTGACTACTTTTTTTGGGCCAATACTACATCTGTTTAATATTTAATCTTCATCTTATGACTCATTATATGGCAGGTCTGGGAGATTATATATGCCAAGGATGGATCCGTCAAGGAAGTTTCAAATGTTATGCAGCTTAAGGGGCATAAGGTTTAATAATCATTGATTTGTTATTACCGCAAATAATTTGATATACTTATGTGTGTGTAGTATTGTGTGGTTACAAAAAGAGGAAAAGATGTTCTTATTGAACTTTTGAAATTGGTTTGATATGGTCAATAATTTTATTGCTGCTATTTTTGTCAGAGTGCAGTAACTTGGTTGTGCTTTTCACCAAACTCAGAGCAAATAATCACTGCATCCAAGGATGGTTCACTAAGAATATGGAATATCAATGGTATGTGCTCACTTTTATCTTCCCTTTTTTTTGGGGTGGTTGAGGGGTTAATATTTCTGAGACAAAACCTCATCTTCAGCAAGTAACTGGCAGTTGTAATGCTAGATTCAAAATTTAAGACAATAAATATCTGCTGCTGATACTAGATGAAGAGCTTGAGGAAAACTTAAATTAGATTTAGTTGCTATAGATGGTCACACTTTAATTCCTGTTGCCTCTTGTTTTCTATGGCAATAGCTAAAGGTGAGTACAATTATTTTTGCTCTATTAATGGTTTCCTCTCCAGTTCCACCTTGAGGTTTAGGCAAAGAATCAGATTGTATAGCAATGTTCATATGTACTGTCTAAACAACCACGGTTTGTGAGTTAATTAAATTCTGATGACCTATATTTTGCCTCTTGAAGTTCGCTATCATCTTGATGAGGATCCAAAGACTCTAAAGGTGTTCCCAATTCCTCTTCATGATCCAACCGGTGCTCCTTTGCACTATGATCGCCTTAGCATTTCCCCTGATGGAAGGATTTTGGCTGCAACCCATGGTTCCACATTGCAGTGGTTGAGTGTTGAGACTGGAAATGTTTTAGATACAGCTGAAAAAGCCCATGATAGTAAGCCCAAACATTGAACTCTTTTAGCACAGGAGTTTCTGTGTGTGATCTTCAACTTATTGATTATTCTTAATTACTTGCAGGTGACATCACATGTATTTCATGGGCACCTAAAACAATTCCAATGGGTAAAATTGCTAACCTTACTCCACCTTTTTTGGTTATTTATATAGTTTAAAGTTCCATTGTTGATGACACCATTTTCCTGCCAAATTTGTTCCACATAGTTTTGTTTCCTAACAAGTGTCAGAAGAGAAGACAAGATAATATAGATAGCTCTAATTTGATTGAAAATGCATGGAAGAACCGATTTATATACGTACATATGTGTGTGTGTCTCTGTTTTGTATATGTGGTGTAACTTTGTGGAAGACTGGATTAATATGATTATTGTGAATTTAGACATGGCATGGGATTTGGTAGGGCTTGTACCTAAATATGTATCCATATCTTACCAACATGTTGTCAGCGACCATGCTTCCAGCTAGCTTGTAAATATTCATTTCACGTGCTTCTCACTGTGGAATAATGTTATGGTGCTTCATGCAGGAAAAGACCAAGTCTTAGTTTTAGCATCATCTAGTGCTGACAAGAAAGTTAAGTTGTGGGCATCTCCTTCACTCCATTGCTCCTGAACTGCTATTTTAGTACAAATTAATCCAGCTTTAGCATGCACGTGCACTTCCTGACTGCTGAATTATGTTCAAGAGATGCTTCAGAAGTTCACAGATTTGGCGACAGGTTTCATTTGTTTGTCCACTCCATAAAGGCTGCATAGTATGCTGTCTGTTGGCAGATTGAGGAAATAGGATGATTTGAAATTGATACTAGTGTTCTCTTTAGCTGCTCACAGTTGGATCACAACGAATTTTGGTCACTAGGAACTTGTTTATTACATAGACAATGTGGTTGGTTTCTTTTGGTCTTTTAATGTGAATGATGTGATCATGCGAAATAGTTTCAGTATCTGCGGAAGAAACATGTTAGCCTTTATTTTGTTTTTTTGTGGCATAAGTTCTGATATCTGGCAATGGCTTAATAAACATCACCTTGTGGTTTTGGTTTCTTAATAGATGGGAAGTTATTAGCAGAGGGAGCCAAGGGTGATGATGATGTTGGCTGATATTTTATCTAGAGATATCTAAGCAAGAAGGTTGGCTCTGTATAAGCCAGTCTTTTGTTTACTAACACTCCGTTTGAAAGAAATTAGAGGGAATTGAAAGAAATGAAAGGTTATCTATCAAAAAGTAAGATAATTCTGTATTTCATTTTCTTCTATCCATATTTTTATGGTGATTTCTTTTATCTTTTTCTTCTACTCTGAAATGAAGTGATGAAGCTTACTGGTGGTGTTAAGTAGTGATCATGTGGGTTTGAGATCATGCGATGATCATGTATGTTTGAGATCTTGCTTCAAGCCTTCTGTCCCCTTCCAATTTACTCTTTGCGAAGAAACTTATTGGTATGCTTCATATAGGGATAGGGATCACAATTCCCTCTGAAATTGGTGCTGGATGGGAATAGGGTAAGTGTTTCGTTCCAAATTTTGGAGATGTCTTATTTTGTCATGTCTTGTTTTGAAATTTGAAAAATATTGTTTTTTTTTTTTACTTTATAATAGTTAATATATTTTAAATAAGAGTATTTATGTATTTTTAAATTCTATGTTTATAAATTTATTATATTTTGTATACATCATGTATCTTAAATTTTCAAATTATATGTTTATAAATTTATAGTTTATGTGTATCAAGTATTTTAAATAATTATATGATGAAGAAGTTTTTAATTTAAGATAAATAATTTAAAATAGTTAATTATATATAAATTTAGAGTTTTATTTATTAATGTTTGATATTATTTAGCGATTATGTAATGTTTAATGTTAAGATTTATATTTTTTTTATAATTTGTAATATATAATATATTTTAAATGAGAGTATTTAAATATTTTTAAATTATGTCTGTAAATTTATATATTTTGCATGGATTAAGTATGTTAAATAATTGTAGTTATTGTTGATTCAAATACTGGATTCTTCAATGCATCCACTATAATCCGCATCCGTAGACGAAATAATATTGGAGCCATTAAATTACAATATGGGGATTAGATCCACAACACTAATGAAATAGGCAGCTATTTTGTTTGAGGTTTCCAGCAGTTATTCTCTTCCTAGGGCCGCCATAATTTAGAGGATCTAATTTAATTTTTATTTCGAAGGAAAAAAATAAGATGTGTCGTATTTTGAATACTAGAGAGATTTGGGAAATCATTACTGGTATGAATCCGTTGAAAGCTTCGGGACCTGATGAAATGTCAGGATTTTTCTATAAAGAGTGACGTAGTTCAGGCGGTTCAATCTTCTTTTTAGAAATGGTTTTATGCTACGGACGTCAAACTATACATATTTGGTGCTTGTCCCAAAGAATAACCAAACCAATTCTTTCAATGATTTAAGATCAATTTGTCTATGTAATGTTTTTTATAAAACCATTGCAAAATTATCCCAAAAAATAATCAAGCGAATTCTTTTAATGATTTTAGACCAATTAATCTATGTAATGTCTCTTATAAAATCATTGTAAAATTATTGGTTAACAAAATGAGGGTAGTGATTCGCAACCTAATCGCTCCCATGCAATCAGCCTTTGTTATGAGTAAATACAATGCATAAAAAGGACTTTTCACCCAAGAAACAATTCACAATATCAAAAAGAAAAAATGAAAAGAGGCCTTATGGGTATTAAATTAGACATGAAAAAAGCGTATGATAGAATAGAATAAAAATTTTTAGTCTAAATTTTAGAACTATTTGGATTCCACCTGAAATTCATTGACTGGATACAGCAATGCATATCAACTACAAATTTTTCAGCACTCCTGAATGGTCATCCATACGGAAATTTTACTATCACAAGAGAATCGAGACAAGAAGACCCATTGTCTCCTTATCTATTTATTTTGATTTTAGAAGCCTTTTTTAAAATGATGGTAAAGGCTGAGCATAGTGGGGAATTACATGGTATTCAGTACTTACATGGTATACCTTTAATTTCCCACTTAATGTTTGTTGATGACATAATTATATTCCTTCGAGAAAACCTACATGAAGCTGGAGGGCTACAACGGCGCATTCTAAAATATGAGAAATGGTTTGGTCAACAAGTTAATCTACAAAAATTTGGCATTAACTTCTCCAATAATGTTCATAGTAATGATTGTAAATCAATATCTAAATTTTTTTGTTTGAAGGCTATTGCTCGAGACGCAAAATAATTAAGGATACCAATGTTCTTAACATGCAAGAAAGTCAATAATTTTTACTTCTTAGTGGACAAAATCCATGCAAGATTAGCTGGTTGGAAACAAACGCTGTCCTGGGCTGGTTGAGCCACTTTGATTTCTTCAGTTGTTCAACAAGTGCCAATCTATACCATGTCCATGCTAAGAGTCACAAAGAAGGTATGCCAAAATGTGGATAGATTGGTGCGACGTTTTTTATGGCATATTCCGGATGACGAACAACATTATTTTGCGCCTATAGCTTAGAATACAATTTGTCAACAAAAAATTATACGGTGATTTAGGATTTTAAGTTTTTTAATAAAATTAATTTAGTTCTTACAAATTTGGCTTGACACACCGAGCTACATAGAGATGTAAACTTCGGGTCCAATCTTCTAGACAAAAACATTTAATGGACTCTAGTTTATTAAATGACTCAACTTTCGAATTGTGCCGCTGTCGTAATTTCCAGACGAGTGTGGCAAATGCGAAATGATTTTCTCTTTGAAAAAAGAGTAGTGATTTCAGCAGACTAGTGATGGTCGGGGAGAATGCATGACCACGAAGATGGCGCGACTTCAACCAGTGGAGCGCTTAGCAGACAACTTTGATGAGTTGCATTGGATCGCTCCGCCTTTAATTGCTTTAAAGCTGAATGTTGATGCCGCACGGAGATGTGGGGAAGCAACACTGACTATCTTGGCTAGGTCTCATAGTCCGTTGGCTTTCTAATCAAACTGTATGACACATGTCGTCAACTCTTAAGTCAATATATTAATCTTCTAATAAATTTAAGTCACATATAAATAAATGGGGCATTATGAATTTTATTGCCCATATAACCAAAATCCCGTATGCAACATGTTCATAAGCAAATATGAGTGTGCAATCAAAACATTAGCACATACCAAGTCTTAGAGAACTTGCTACAGTGCCTTACTCTAATCCCTAACCTGTATTACAGTGCTCACCCAGGCCATTAAGCGTACCCTCCTTAAAGAGTATTTTAATCCAAAGTCCTAAGAATATAAGTAAATATATTTTTTTAAGTTGACATAAGGATTTTTCTCCTAATTCGGAAAGATTCTAATGAGTTATCTCATATAGATGGGAAGATAAAAATATAAGGATCTCAACCATATACTTTGCTACTCATGTTAAATAAACAATCTTTGTTAAAATGACACAAATATCCTCAAAATAGAAAAAATTCAGAAAAAAAAAATTCATAAGTGCATTTGCTCTCAAATTCGCATCGCAAGGTCTCCTCTTCATGCTTGATTTTTATGCCAAGTTTTGTCCAAAATTGAGCATGTTTGCCTACCGAACTGATTCACAAGACTAGCTTATGACATTCTCCCCCACTTCAAATGTCAATGTCTTTATCAACGCCTCAATCTGACATAGCTTCCATGAAAGTTTCTCTTTCCAAGTGCTAGCTTCTCGAATCTTCATGTGGGTCTTCAGCTTACTCCACTCAAACAACTCTTTCGACCACTTTGTGCTTGTCTGTTAGAGTTAATATCATTCGAGAGGCTTTCATAAATAGCACCTTCCACCTAACATAATTTTTAGGATTGTCATCAGTCTTCTACTCTTTAACTCCTCCCTTGACTTTCTCTCGTCTCTATCTCCTTGAACTCGCACCATCAAACATTTTTTTTCCCTTACAACTTTGGTGTCTTAAGTTTTGCTGCCTTCGTAGACTTTTTGTTCTATCTCTATAGACTCTACTTCGTTGTTTCAACATAAACTTACGTGTCACTGTCTCCATAATTCTCCTAGCTCTGTCACCTCTGCAACTTCGCCTATCCCACTACCTCTGCAACATATGGGTTATTGCCTCTGTAACTTGTGTTTGTCTTACTACCTCTATAGCTTGCATGCACACTATCCCCACACAACTCTCGATTTGACTAGCTACCTTTGTAGCTTAATTATATGCTACCTCCATAGCTTATGTGCTTGCTTGGTATTTTGGATATCTACTGACACAAATGTCTTACATCTAATGTCACATTCCACCAATGCAAGGCACATCATTGACCCTTTGGTTCCAAGGTTACTTACGTTGGGTTTTTTCCCACACTTGATTGAATCCTTCTAACCCTATCTAGATTGACATCATCATGGTATCTCAACTATCATAGTCTTTTCGGAATTAATGATATCTAGTATCTTGGCCCTCATCACCCCTCTTAGGTTTGCACACCCATTTCCCGTAACCTTCATTGCCGCTCGCTAGTATCTTGCCCTTATAGCAACTTTTTTTATGATCAGTGTCTTTTCTCCTTTCACACTTCAAGCAACACCCTTCAATGTCTAGGCCTTCACAACCTAGTTCAAACGCATCTTGATGACTCCTCCTCCAAGTGCATCCTCTTGATGGCTCCTTTTTCAAGCACATCCTTATGATGGCTCCCCCATATTAACAGTTCAAATAGGGGTTGAGCATCAAATATCCTCCACTCTAGCTCAAGTTTTACTTTGCCTGTACACGAGTAATTGTGAATCTCATGGTCATTGTAGTAAAATTTGTCTTACGACTATATAGTGGTAGTCTTCTACACTATGAGGTCATTGTCGCTACTCTGCTCTACAACTATATAACTCTAGCTTACTACGCATATATCATTGCCTTTTGTCCTGCAACGATGATATGTTAGCTCTCTCGTATCTCGTCTTGAATCTTGTGGGTGGCACTGCAGCTCACTCTTTACATCTATGTGATATGTCACACCCCAATCCTGGGCACGTGACATGTGTAGAAGGTTACCCATAGGAAATCTCTTACAAGCCTATTTATGCAATGCACATGCAAACACTTGACTACTATTCAGTTAACTATGAACATTTTACTTCCTACCGAAAATCCAGCAAAGTTTTCCTTGTTTTTTGGACATCCAGGCATAAAGCCTACATAAACATCAAAGGGCAACACGCCCATCACAACTTGTATAGCAACATAAAATTATACGGTAACTCAACTATACAATAACAACCTACTAGGTATCCAAACAAAGTATATAGAACAAGCGCATGCAATCCTATCCAACTGCCAAGTCACATTACCATTTTTATACCTTCTAATCTCCACGGATAGTGGTCTACAGAATGGGAAGGTCAGAAAGGCTTCTAATTTTGAAAAACATGAAAACAGAAAAAGTGAGTTTCTACAAAACTCAGTGAGTAAACAATCCCAAGAATCACCTAAAAATCCCATTTAAAAATATAAATAAGTATGAATATAGCCGTATAGGTGTGCTTACCTGTTTTGCAACTATAATATCAATACATATTTAAAAACTATAATTCAGTAAGAAAGTTATATAATGAAAAACATAATATTCAACAACATAATAGTAAACAAGGGAGAAAACTAGTAACTTTCTAAAATTTTTATTTAAAACCCAATATGGTAAAACATACTACGGGATTCCTAATAAACAATTACAAGAGGTAACCAACATAACATGGTGTAATCATTTGTCATAAGCCACTTGACACGTCTGCCGAGTACTTATGAACAATATAAATATCTCCGTACACATACATCCTTATCCACTCCTACCTGGAGAATTTACAAGTTCCCAAGTGTACTTGAGGGTTACCACCTAATTCTTCAATGGATCTAATATGAGATTCATATTCAATTCAAATCACATATCATAAGGATTTTGAAATGGGTAAGCAATCTTTATCAAACACACCATAAAAAAAAATTTGCTGATGTGTTTTCATATTCGTTCGTTATACGAAAAAGAAACATCATCAACTCCAACGTTATAAAGAAGATAAAAACACATAATTTCAACATAGCAAGGCAATTCCAGTATACACACAGCATATAGATGTACTTTAAAAATCATTTCAATACATATAAAAAATCTCCTTATTTATAAATGTTAGCCTTAGAGTAATCTTTTATCAAATCACTCAAAGCTATATGTTTATTTTGATGTTGAAAAATAAAATTTTAGAAAATGAAATTTTAAACATTTGCTACTAACTTTTATTTTGATTT
>JANHAO010017778.1:0-13839 GCA_026873985.1 Saraca asoca
GACAAATATATGCATCATTAATTAAAATTTCTAATAAAAATTAAACAATTATCCATAATTAGTTTCAACTTGATGTACACTTTTCCAAATTTTTATTATATTAATGTATGTATTTGAATACTTTTTATTATTACTTTTTAATGCACCATTCGTCCTATCCTAATTCTTCAAAGGCCGAAAGGCCTGAATGGCATTCCACCACTAAAGCTTTATTTGAAGCTTCAATGATGCGTTTGCAGATGACTGCGAAAGCGCCGCCACCAGGTGGGGGGACTCAGGCAGCCATTCACATTCTGGCGACAATAAAGCATAAAAAAAATGGCATTCCAATTGATGGTTCACTGTATTAAAAATAGGAAAAAAAATTAAAAAAAAAACCCACTAATTCACCTTAATTTAACCTTTTTTTATTTTAGATTGATAATGGATAAATTACTCTTAAAACTGTGTAATTATGCTAAACTAAGTCTCATATTATGAACCCTATTGAACTGTATGGAATGGCCTGGCAGGAGTCCAATGGAGTAGTCCAGCAGAGAAGGATTCGGCCCATTTCAGAGTGAGGTCATGAAGGCCTGCCAGTAGATCGCCGAGCCCAAGCTCAGCTTGCTAGACAAGCTTAGGTCCCTGAGCTAGCTAGCCAAGCATAAGTATGGAACCCCGAAGACCAGTCAGCACCTAGATGCACACAGTTTCAATCGATAAGTCTGCCCCCAAAACTAACACATACCCACCAACAATCCAACAATGAATTGCCAAGCATTTATTACCCAATACAACGGAATAGACATATTTACAATTTATCAAATTACACTTGTAACCCTTACTACTTCTATAAATAGAAAGGGAAATCATTGTAACAAGGAGATAGTAGAAAATACATACAGAAACTCTGCCAAAATTATAAGAGAATATTTGTACTCCTGTTCTGCTAGTCTGAATAGTAAAACAATCGTACAAAAGTGAATACAATTACTGTGGACGTAGGGGTCACACTGACTTTAGCCAAACCATGTCAAAGACCTTCAGTGTTCATCTTATTCTTCCTTCCTCTCGCTATTGCTATTTTCTTGCTTTTTTACATCTTTTACAATAGTTTGGGTTCCAAAACCATTAGTTGACTGATTACCAAAATCAACCGTCAACATTTTGGCACGCCCAGTAGGACCAGACTATTTTTTTGTCAACATACCAACCAACCAAGATGGCAAGAGGAAGAACGACAGGGAGCTCTGACGCCACTGTTAACCAGCCAAGTCACCATGGAGAACAACAATGAAACATGCTAGAAGATGGAAACCCATTCCTAGCAAGCACTTCTTCTATTCCCTTGGAGGCTGATGGTGTACAAGCGTTGCATCGGTGCTAAGAAGCACTTGAGAATATAGTCAGGAGGATTGCTGATGCAATTACAGCGTTAGCCTAGGCACACACCCATATGGCTTAAAAATAGGCCGAAGCTGTTATGATCAAGAGAACAAATCGGGGGCCACAGAAAGAAGTGCTAGTCTGAGAAGAAAGGCCAACCAGAGAGAGGCCTCGATGAGCAGACTCGACTCACTCCACTAACTCATGACTTGAATCTCAGGATCGCCAAGCTCACAAGTGTGATGAAAATTGACAACCTGGGAGCCCACACCACATTGAGGATTCAAATATGGGTTGTGACAGTACTAAGGGTCGACGATCTGAAACACAGGATTCAATGATAGAGGAGCTATTCCAAAGGGTACGGTGGTTGGAGAAACGCCCCTCAACTCGGGACCAGTTAGATCACTATGAGGAGAGGACCTCATTTTCCAAGGAGATCGAGATGGTGCCTCTCCCCCTATAGATTCAAGGTTCCTACCATCCCACCAAATGATGGTAAAAGCGATCCATACAACCATTTGGATGCTTTCAACATCCAGATGGACCTTCAAACAACTAACCCCTTAGTCAAGTGCCGCATCTTCCTAACAACTCTTGTAGATGTGCCCCAAGCATGGTTTAAGAACCTTCCAGCTTGTAGCATTAGTGGCTGGGAAGAGTGTTAGAAAAGATTCATTGATCAATATAGTGCTCTACGAAAGTAGTTCGCACCGTCTTGCCACCTTACAACAATTTTCCAATGGAAGGATGAATCGTTGAAGGATTATATTACAAGATTTCATTGTGAGGTGAACAACATAGAAAATCCTTCTGACAACATCATCTTAACAGTGATCTCAATAGAGCTATGCAAAAATGGGAAGCTGTATGAAAGCATATACAAATCCTTAGTGAGAGATCTGGGAGAATTCTGTGAGCAAGCTGCTAAAGAGATCAAATGGGAGGAAACCTTTAGTCCAAAAAGGCTCGAACAGAGGAATGAGACGAGTGGCTCCACCTTTAACCAGAACAAGAGAGGAAGCAATTATAGGAAAGGCAGAGTAGGCCAAAATGATGACACCAATATTTGACTCACAAAGAAGGCAAGGAAGGAGCAACCTCAATCACAAGGTAGCCACAACAATTATAGTGTCCTCTCTGATACCCCAGAGAGGATATATGCAACAAAAAAACATAGGGAGGATGTCGGATAGCCTAGACACATAAAAACCCCATATAAGTACAAGGATACTGGCAGGTTCTGTGCCTATCATAATGACATCAGGCACAACACCTCTGAATGTAGGTTGCTCAAGGGTGCTATCAAAGATCTGATCAAAAGAGGTTATTTGAAGGACTACGTAGTGTAACCTGCCATACAGCGACCTTAACACTCCCAACAACCGATGCAGCAGCCATCCCAGTAGGTTGAGCAAGAACAGACACCTGTAGTGAGGACCATCTTCATAATCCATGGCAAGCCACATATTGCAGGCACTTCACATGGGTCACATGAACGTTATGTGCGAAGTGCGAGCCACGTCTTGTTCGTAGGTTTTGAATCTAAAAGACCTGCAAGAAAGCCAGAACCACCTTTGAATGCATCACCTTGTAAACAATAATACACGAGGGATTCAGTCCCCCCACAATGATGCACTTGTTATCTGGGCCAAGATCAACAACGTTGAAGTGCAAAGGATCATGTTGGACACTGGTAGCTCAGTCAATGTCATATACAAGAAGTGTTATGAACAGATGGGACTGAGTAAAGGTAACTTGAAATCTTCCCCGAAGCCCCTCTTTGGTTTCATAGGGGATGTGATATTTCCAGTAGGGCAGGTTAGACTTCCTTTCACCTTGGGAAACTCGAAGTGCCAAGCCACCATCCTGGCAGATTTTATAGTTGTTGATTACCTTTCAGGATATAATGTGGTGCTGGGACATCCTATGATAAATGATCTGGACATGGTCATGTCCACCAGGATGCTAACTGTATGGTTCCCAATCCTCAGTGGAGTTGAGTGTGTGCGAGGTGAGCAATATGTAGCTTGACATTGTTATGAAGATTTTGTTAAGATCGGGGAAAGGCAGAAAAGAGTTGACCTAGTCTCTGATGGAGAACCTTGAGCCCAAAGCATGATAGGGGTCAGTCATGATCTAGACTCTCATGACTTGAATGCCGATAAGGAAACTGGCCATGTGAAAGAGCTTGAGGACATACCAATTAGCAAGGTAGGTCCTAAAGGTGTCTCAAGCTGGGAAAGAACTTACCTCCCAACGTGAAGACCCAGCTCTCTAAATTCCATAAGGCGAATCTGGATGTTTTTGCTTAGAATCACAAAGATATGGTGGGGATTGATCCTAAGATCATAGCGCACAAACTGAATATTGATCCTTACCACAAACCAGTTCATCAAAAAAGATTGCTGAGCGATCTATCACTCTAAAGGAGGAGATGGACAAACTCCTGGTTAACAAGTTCATTCTAAAGGCTCACTACCCAACCTGGGTGGCTAATCCTATATTGGTGAAAAAGAAAAAGGGGAAATGGAGGATGTGCATTAATTTCACTGACCTCAACAAAGCCTGTCTAAAGGATAGCTTCCCTTTGTCAAGGATCGATCAATTCGTTCATGCAACAACTGGGCACCATCTCCTTAGCTTCATGGATGCTTGTTCAAGGTACAATCAAATACCCATAGAGCCTCGGGATGAAGAGCACACCTCATTCATCATGGATCACGAGTTGTATTGCCATAAAGTCAAACTGAGAAATGCAAAAATGACCTACCAGTGGTTAGTCAACACAATGTTCAAAGAGTAGATTGGGAAGACCATGAAGGTCTACGTAGATGACATGCTTGTAAAATCTAAGCAGGTCGGGGATCATGTGAGAGACATGGATGAAATGTTTCAAAATTTGAGGAAATACCAAATGAAATTGAATCCGCTTAAGTGCATGTTTGGAGTGGCTTTAGGAAAGTTCCTCAGATTCATGGTTAACATTAGAGGAATTAAAGTGAACCCAGAAAAGATTAAGGCACTCATGGACATGAGGTCCCTAATTGGGGTCAAAGAAGTGCAAAGTCTGACTGGTTAAGTTGCGGCACTTAGCATATTCATTTCCAAAGCAACAGATAAATCTATACCTTTTTTTGATATTCTAAGGAGGGGAAAACGATTTGAATGGACTAAAGAGTGCGAGATCGCTTTCTGGTACTTGAAAGAATATATGGGCTGAGCTCCACTGTTGTCTAAGCCGCAAGAGGGCAAGAAACTCATTCTTTACTTAGAAGTATCTTCGCATGCTATCAGCGTAGCCCTGATTCAAGATGAAAATGGAGCTCAACTCCTAGTCTATTATATAAGCAAAAGACTACTGAACGCGGTGGTGAATTGTATGCCAATAGAAAAGCTCACTTATTGTCTCATGATTACTTCTAGGAAACTATGACCTTACTTTCAAGCGTACACTATTGAGGTGCTCACTAAGTACCCATTAAGGCATATCCTATAGAAAACTGACACTTTAGGTCGCCTACTCAAGTGGGCCATCGTGTTGGTCCAGTTTGACATCTGATACAAGTCGAGGACGGTGATTAAAGGACAGGCCTTAGCAGATTTTATTGCAAAATTTACTAGACCTATGAAGAAGGAAGTGGAGACCTCTGAAGCTCTATGATGGGAATTTTACATAGACAGGTCCTCATACGAGCAGAAGGCGGGGGTAGGAATACTTTTAATTAGCCCAGAGGGATACAAAATCCTCTATGCACTGAGATTTGAATTTTTAGCTACCAATAATAAAGCTGAATATGAGACATTGCTCACAGGACTTCACTTGGCAAGGGAGATACGAGCTGAAAACTTAAGGATATTCAATGACTCTCAGCTCATAGCCTGTAACATAAAGGGCAAGTATCATGTAAAGGGATCGAAGATGGCTATCTACCTCTAGAAGGTTGAAGAGTTACCTAACAATTTCCAGAGGTATGAGATTAGTCAGGTCCCATGAGCTCAAAATGCACATGCAGATGCACTAGCTCGCTTGGTCGCAACCAAGAACGCGAATTTCTCAGGTGCAATCTTAGTGGAAACTCTTTCATCACTATGCATCAAATAAAAAGACGTCATGATAACAATTGTTGTGACATAAAGCTCATGGATGAGTCTAATCTTGAAATATTTACGAGATGGTGAGCTACCAATTGACAAGTTGGAAGTGCACCAAATGCAAGCTTGAGTTGCTAGATATGCATCATCGATGACATGCTTTATAGAAGGGGTTTTTTGGCTCCACCCCTTAGATGCATTGATGGCCCTGATTATGATACTATCCTAGAGGAAATTCACATTAGTCACTGTGGAAACCACACTCGGGGGCTATCTCTAGCTCAAAAAGTACTTCGACAGGGGTTCTGCTAGCCAACCATGAAACGGGATGCAATCAACCTTGTTAGATGATGTGATAAATGTCAGAGGTTTTGCTAAGGTTTTGTGAACTCTTCCAACCTATCTTCAACAAATGGTCAGCCCGTGGCCCTTTGCAATATGGGGGATCGATTTAATCGGGCCTCTCCTTATAGACCGTGGGAGTTACAAATATGCAGTAGTGGCTGTTGATTATTTCAGGAAATGAGCTGAGGCGAAAGAATTAGCTAAAATCTCCTTTTCAAAAATCGAGAAGTTCATCTGGAATAACATTATCTGCAGGTTTGGGATTCCTCAGCAGATCATAACAGACAATGAGATCTAGTTCAGCAGTGAGCAGTTTATTGAGTTTTATAATAACCTCGGGATTGTGAAAAGCTTCTTGGCAGTAAATCATCCTCAGGCCAATAGACAAGTCGAAGCTATTAACAAGATCATCAAGTAGATCTTGAAGACCAAACTAGAGGCCAGGAAGGGAGGATAGGTAGGTGAGCTGCCAAAAGTACTCTGGACCTATAGAACTACAACTTGCAACACCATAGAGGAGACTCCCTTCTCAGTGGTTTACAGTTCCAAAGCAATGATACTAGCGGAGTTTAAAGTAACTTCACACCAAAAGGCCACTTTCGATCCAGAGGATAATAACTAACTACTCACTACGAACCTTGATCTCGTTGAGGAAGCAAGGGATATAGCTTGTCTCAAGGTCCCGGCCTATCAACGGTGGGTCGCGAGGCATTATAATCGAAAGGTCCAAGCTCATAACTATGGGGTAAGCGATCTTATGCTGTGCCTCATTTTGCACAGAGCTCACAAGGCCAGTGACGGGACACTTGGACCAAACTAGAAAGGCCCATTCATAATAAAGGAGAATTTGGGAAATGGAGCTTATCGCTTGTCAAATATAGATAGAGCTAAAATCCCCTGAGCCTGAAATGCTGAACACCTTCAGTCATATTATCAATAAGTTCAAACTTAGCTTTGTAATTCTATACATTATTCAAATCTCAATAAAAATGCCCAAACATCTCCTATTTTATGTGTACTCTCTAACATATCTTCAGAATGTTACTCTTAGGGCAAACCGATCTCAAAACAAATCCAATTAGAGCCCATTTAAATTTCATTCAAGCTACTAACTCAACTAGCCATCCTGGGAGCTATAAATGTCATCGCCTACAAAGCATTTAGGGATGAAGCCACCACTTACTAACAGAGTACTCAAATATTTTGACTTGGCAAAAATTTGAAAAGATAGTCAACCAGGATGAATAACAAATTTAAGCAAATTCATCTCGAAATAAGTAACTCATACAAGTTCATCGCAAAATAATAACTGCCATTATAGACAATTGTCCAATTAGAATATATCTAAAAGTTTTAAAAAATAAAAAGTACAAGGCAAGGGCATAGTGATACAATCTATGAAGAGGTCGAGGACATAGGTGGATCCTAACGGACAAAAGAGTTAGCAAGAAGTGCAGGCCCCCACCATGGCTCTTTCTTCAACCAATGAGCTACCTTCGATCTGAGCATTGTTCTGAGTAGGAGGACCTCTACCACTAATTTCTGTACCTGGGGCCAAACTCACCTTTGTGTCCTCTATGAAACACTGAATAATTACCTTAACGTCTCTACCAAAGAATGCGAAACCCATGTCTGGATGTTTTTGCCACAAGGTAAACAGAAAGCTATCAATGGTGTTAGAGATTGCTACATCTTCAACCTGCACGATCGTGGTGGCGGTCTCTCCCTGACTCGGGCAACCTCCTCCTCAATTTGTGCAGCCCTGTCTTCAGCCCAGGTGACCTTGTCCTTTACTTGAGCTACCCTTTCTTTGGTAGTTTCTTCTTTCTTCCCTATGACCTCGGCCTGCCTCCCTATCACTTCTAGCTTGCTTTGCGATTACTTTAGATCATTAGCCGCCTTATAGAGCCTCGAGATCAAATTGGTAATCTCACGAAGCAATGCATCCTCAGCCTCCCTTTTTGTGGCCTTGGCACCCCACAACTGGGTCTCAATACTTTCCAATCTCTTCCTTAGCTTTATTTCTTCCATAGTCAGAGTAGCCAGGTCACTCTCAAGCTTACCCTGCTCCTCTTCCTGGATCATGATCTCATCATTTAACTTTATTGTTTCTAATGCGCCCTAAGAAGACCAACATGATTAGATCACCTGCCAAGGAATGTAAAAAAAAAAAAGAGAGAGAAATGATTAATGATACCAACTAGAAAACAATGGCAAACTATTATGCCTACTAAGGCATTACCACATATCTCCTCATATTCCAATGCCTTTGTGTGGGTTCCCAAAACTCGATCCACATGTCTGTGAAAAAAATCATAGTATATCAGTGTCTTGGGGCCCAAGCCTTCTGGTAGGTCCCTTGGTGTATCCTCGAACTCCTCTTCTAAACTAATAACGATCTCCTTCCCTTTGTTAATTCTCTATTTTTTGGAAAGAGGCTCATCCGGAGTTTTCTTCCCATGGTCAGGAGACTTCATTGGCCCTCTCATGATCTCAAATGATTCTAATTGTGAAATAGGGATCAATGCCAACAAAGCCTCCTCCGCAACCACCGAGAGGAGGGATGGTTAACTTGAGTGAAAGTTAGAGTGGTATCAAGCCTTAGCCTAGCTGAAGAGGGAGGTCTAATAAGATTGAGTCTCCCCATATCACTGAGCTCCCTAAAATCTATTGGAGTGACCTCTCTGACCCTACGAGCTCCAATATCTCACGAGTTGTCAAGAAGCTCGGCGTCGAGAGCCGGGGTGAGCCTGTCTGCCCATAGAAGCTCTTCGTCAAACTTCATGTCATTCCAAAAATCTTTGAAAGCAGCGGAGTGGTCGAGCACCTCGATCTCTCTCACCCTTGGCTCTGGTCTCTCTTTCCTAGCTTCATCTGCAAAGACACAACAAGAGCTCAGATTTCAAATAAAGTGAAATAAGTGACATGGCTAACCTGCATCCTTCTAGCTCACTTATTGGGACTTAACACAAATGAGAAATTTTGAAGTAGGCTCAAGGAAGGACAAGAAATGAAAACCAATGGGTTTCATAATTTCCAATGTTGGATTTCCCCTTAGCATCCCCTTAAGGAAGAATTTTCTTGTATTTAAATAGATGGGCTGAGAGGTAATAAATGCCTTCTCGCAGTCCAATACTCTTGATACTATAGAGATTGGAAAAGACTCTTGCCGAAGGGGGTGCAAGGCCATTCTTAAGATAAATAAGCGCTAAAGAAGTTAGCTGGGAGTATGAATTCGAAACCAATTGAAAAAGGTAGTTCATTCAAAAAATCAATTGTGTAGGGGGGAACCAAAAATCTAAATCTAGCACTAAGATGTTGAATGCTAATTGCCATGAATTTCGAAGGAGGAAGAGCAGTATGGTCATTACGAGAAGGTGCCAAGACATGGAAATCCTTCGGGAAACGATATGCTTGAGCATCCCTTCAAGCTTGTTGAACTTGACACTTGAAGAGTGAAAAGTAAAAAGGGAACAAGCTACAAACCCCACGGGTCTAAGGTGAGCTACGAGCTCCTCAGCGACCTCCCCGCTCCGAGAGGTCACCTCCTCTACGAGACGGAGCAGCTCCCTGCTCCTTTCGAAAGATTCAGTATCTTCAGTTCCTATTAGGTGACGACGGCATCTACGACGTGGAGACATCTATACAAAGAAAAAGGAATGATCAGGTCGCTAGAGGCAGACCGACCCTTACTCTCAAAAAATTACCCTAACAAAAGTCCTCCTATGTGAAAGGTTGTATACACCTCAGGTCACCAAGATCCAAACTCTAGACACACAAAAGAGGGGGGCTCAGCTATTGGGCCACTAAAACCCAAAAAACTAATGAAAGACTCAAATAATAGTCAGAAACCCTAGCATCTACTGACAGTCCAACCAAACAAATTGGACACAACAAAAGGAAAGGCATAGGTAAACAAGTTTGACCAGCGTTCCAAATCTTATCAGTAATAAACAAGTAAACTCGCATGAACCTCAAAACAAAAACCTAGAGACCATGAGCTAGGGAAAGAAAACTTGCCATGCTAAACAGAGGAAAAGGTTTGGAATGTGAGCAAGGTTGGCTTCTAGCGGTCGAAACTTGAGCCACAAACCTGGTAGGCTAGAATGGTGTTAAAAGCAGTGGGCAACAACAAACAGTCACAAAACTGGCAGAGAAGATGAGAACGAAGAGTCTGTAAGCCCCAAATTTCAAATGACTAATGAAAGGGGGAAAAAGTTTTCCCAGTTTATATCACACATACCCTAACCATTAGATTCGGGAACTTTTTGAAATACCTACGATCTAACAGCTCGGTGTATGTCAACATTAAGTCTTCGCCAGCTTGGTAGAAATGTTTACTAGAGGTAGTAATCATTACACAAAGTATTGGCAGAAACCTAGGTCATGGATAAAACAAGATGTAAAACAACCTGCAGGATTGCAAATCACAAACAACGAGCTGTAGCTTTCTAACTACATTGCGACCAACTTATGCTTAAAGATGCTGCTCTCATGCGACCTTCCACCTGACATGCATGCGACCAACTTTCTTAGGCACTGCATGTACGCTAAGACCTTATGCCAATCTGAACGCACCTAATCACCCATTGTGCACTTGATCTTATGCCAGTTCAGGTGCACTTAATTACCCATTGAGCATGCAACCTCATGCCAGCTTGGGCACACCTAATTACCCATTGTGCACTCAATCTCATACTAGTTCGGGGGCACCTAATGACCCATTGTGCACTCAACCTTGTGCCAACTTGGGTGCACTTAATCGCTTATTGCATACTCAATCTCATATCAGCTCAAGCGCACCTAATCATCTACTGCGCACTTGACCTTATGCCAGTCCTGGCGCACCTAATCACCCACTGTGCACTTGATCTCGTGCCGATCCGGGCGCACCTAATCACTCATTGTGCACTCGAACCTATGTTAGCTCAGGCGCCCCTAATCGCCCACTGAGCACATGACCTCGTGCCAGCCTGGGTGCACCTAATCACCCATTGCATACTCGTACTTGTGTCAGCTCGGGTGCACCTAATCATCCATTGAGCACATGACCTTATGCCAGCCTAGGTGCACTTAATCGCCCATTGTGTACTCGAACTTGTGTCAGGTCGGGCACATCTAATCGCCCACTATGCACTCGATCTCATGCCAATCAAGGCACCTCTAATTACCCATTGAGCACACAATCTCATACCAATTTGGGCGCACCTAATCACCCATTGTGCACTCAAATTTGTGTCAGTTTGGGCGCACCTAATCACCCACTGAGCACATGACCTTATGCCAGCTAGGGCGTACCTAATCCCCCATTGTGCACTTGAACTCGTGCCAGCTCAAACACACCTAACCACCTACTGCACACTCAACCTTATGCCAGCCTGGGGATACCTAATTACCCATTGCGCACTCAAACTCGACAGCTTAAGCACACCTAATCACCCACTATGTACTTGAACTTGTGCCAGCTTGGGCACACCTAATTACCCACTACACACTTGACCTTATGCCAATCGAAGTACACTTAATCGCCTGTTGAGCATTCGAACTCGTGCTAACCAAAAAGTGATCTAAGCATTCAACTTATCCAAGATACAACTCTTATGCGACCTATTACTCACTTTCATGTAATTTGATGGTTGCAGCCTTTATGCAACCTGAAGGTGCATAACTAGCCGAAGCACTTTGATGCTCAGATTCATTCATTCAAGGAAAATTAATGCAGCTGATTGGTCATTTAACTTAACGTTCATTTAGCTATGATAATCTACTCATAAAGAGCTCGCATGCTATTTTTCGCAATAAATGAAGCATTTATTATGATATTCTCGAAAAGGCAAAAAATGTTACACAAAATTTTATTACAAAACCTCTTTCAACGAGCTAAATTTACATGAAGATTCAAAAGTATAAATCAAAGTAAGCCTACAATCATAATACGTAAGAGGAACTAGCTTTCAAGAACCAGATCCTATGAGTAGCAAGCAAGTAAAACTGCTCCAACTCTTCCTCGCCCTTGCTCCAAGCTTGCACTTCCCCCTAACTTGAGTGTCCCTGAGATACTTGGAATGGAAGGACCAGCACTTAAGGCAAGCAAGGCGGCCATTCATATCTCCTCTACTCCTCTTGAGCAAGGAGAATGTCTTTCAGCTTGATCACCCTAAGGTACTTAGAGACCTGGAGGTGCCCTGCACCACCACGTAAAGAAACCAAAGAACAAGGGTGAAACAGCTACATTATTCAATGCAACCTGAAGGAAGCTACGAGGGCATGTAACAAAATTTCTCGAGATCCTCAAAGAGAATTGTCCATAAGGTCCCCCTATAATAAAATTTCCTAAAATCCTCAGAAAGGAATTGCCACAGCAAGCCAAACACGCCTTGAAGAACTCCACCAAAGGCTCGGGTCACCAGAAACATGGGGGGGCTTAACTAATGCACCCATCTGGTCTTTCTGTGAAGAAGGAAGAAAGTCTCCATACTTTAAATAAACTAGTTCGGCCTCACCGAAGAATCTAGATATTATCCAATTGTTCTTGATCGAATGGTCTAGTAAAGAACAAGGTTGCCACACTAGCGGCTATAAAACATGTACAGTAAGAAGTATGGCTTGGCGCAGATGAAATGAAAGATTAAATCTTGACATGACAAGACGACAGACTGAACATGTAGACTTGACAACATTGCAGACTGCAAAAGAACTTTAGCAACATGGCAGACTGAGACCTTTTGCTAATGAACTGCAACTCCCAGTCCATGAGGTGAACTGAGAGTTGGGGGGCTAATGTTATGGGTATTTTTGAAACCATATGGAAAGGCCTAAAGAAGCCCAATGGAGTAGTCCAGCAAAGAAGGGTCTGGCTCATTCTGAAGTGAGGTCATAAGGGCTTGCCAATAGAATGCCTAGCACGAGCTCAGGTCACTAGACAAGCTCAGGTCCCCAAGCAAGCTACCACGAACATAAGTACGAAACCTAGAAGACTAGTCAGCACCTAAATGCACATATTTTCAACTGACAAGTCAACCCCCAAAACTGACACATCAACCACTAACAGTCTGATAGTGAATTGCCAAGCATTTATTGCCTGTCAAGCATTTATTACCTAATACAGCCGAATAGACATATTTGTAATTTATCATATTACACTTGTAACCCTCACTACTTCTATAAATAGGAAGGGAAATCATTGTAACAGGGAGATAATGGAAAATACATACAAAAACTCTATCAAAGTAGTGAAAAAATATTTGTACTCCTGTTCTGCTAATCTGAACAGTAAAACAACCACAAAAAAGCGAATATAATCACTGTGGACGTAGGGGTCACACTAACTTTAGACAAACCACACCAAAAACCTTCAATGTTCATCTTATTTTTTCTTGCTCTCGCTTTTGCTGTTTTCTTACATTTTTACACCTTTTACAGCAATTTAAATTTCAGAACCTTTGGTTAACCGATTATCAAAATTAACCATTAACACACTTAAAAATCAAACTTTCAAATTCTCTCAAAACCTAAAACTAATTCATGCAAAATTACATGTATTAGAATGGTAGAAATATAACCTACAATAATCCTCAACTAATTGCCAAAAACATTAATCTCATTGTGTTTAATTTCATGCTTATAAATAAAAACAAAATGATATATAAACAAATGAAATTTAACTAGTAGAAAAAAAAATTGAATATTTAATGGATTCATAAAAAAAAAATAAAGACACCTTAATTTCAGTATAAGTGCTATGATATTAGATGTAGAAAATTTTCTATCATATAAATAAAGAATCAATTGTATTGAATTAAAACCACAGATAATTTAACGAAATTGAATACACAATTTAATATATCTTTCTCACATGTTAATCATTGATCACAAAATAAATGCAAAAGCGGATCCTTCCCTACTTCTCCAAAGAAGTCTTTCATGCTCACTTCAGTGGAGCAGTGCATACAGAGGGTAGAGAGGATAAGGGCATGTCTGCCTGACTAAAGTTTTGAAGTTTCTTGTGACCTTAGAACTTGACAATACTGG
>JANHAO010017779.1:0-13851 GCA_026873985.1 Saraca asoca
ATCTTATTTATGCATGAATCATAAATATGATCATAATATGCATTCTAAGATGAATAATCAACCTTTATTATCCAAATCCACAAACCGCTTAGTCATAGATGCAATAGAGCCCAATCAAATTGACTCTAGGACACCTATATTCGACTAACAACATTGCCCTTGCAATAAGTCTTGTGGGAAGATATTTGTCTAACCCAGGATGGGACCATTAGGTTATTGTGAAGAAAGTTTTGGGATACCTAAAGGGAACTACAAACCATATGATGACATATAGAAAGGTTGAAAACCTTGAATTTTTAGGCACACAGATTCAAATTTTGTTGGTTGTAAATATGATAGAAAATCCATGTTTGGTTATGTTTTCACACTAGCAGGTGGTTTAGTTTCTTGGAGAAGTGTTAGGCAGACACTACTGACTTCATCCATTACGTAGGCTAAGTTTGCAAAGATGCTATGGAGCTGTTACACATGGTGTATGGCTACATAATCTCAATCTTGAGATGATCATTATTAGATGTGTGTCTAGACCCATTCAAATATACTATTATAATATTGCCGCAATTTTATTCTCTAAGAATAATAAATGGATCACATGGTCTAGGCAAATGAAAATCAGTTACTTGACCTTAAAATGGTTGATAAAGAAAGGTGATATAGAAGCAAAGCATATAGCTTATGAATGTATGGTTGCTAACTCATTGGCTAAGGGACTTTATCTTGGTGTCTGTAAAGGGCATGCTACTAGTATGAGTATGGTAGAGTCATTTGATATCTTTGATTAGTAAGAGTCAGCATGTATCTAAGAATAATAAAGGTATTATGGAGTATAAGCATATGAAAATCAAGTACTTGACCTTGATAGAGTTGATAAGGAAAGGTGATATAGAAGTAGAGCATATAACAACTAAGTGTATGGTTGCGACCCATTGACTAAAGAACTCCATCTTAGTGTCTTTAAAGTGCATGTTGCTAGTATGGGTTTAGTAGAGTCATTTAATATCCTTGGTTAATGAGAGCCAGTATATATCTATTTGCTCTACTTGCTTTTGTTTTGTTTGAAACATCATTTTGATGCATTTTGATTATTATGGAATTTTGAAACAATTATCGTTTATAATTTAGTCATAAAGTTTGATATATATATATATATATATATATATATTTGTTTGTGTAAAGTCTTAGTACTCGTGTCAATCTTAAGCAAGAGCCTAAGGCATTTTCATTAGGCTCATGTATATGTTTTGTGACATGTAGAAATATCCTAGATATATGACATGTAGAAATATCCTAGATATAAAATTAATTTTAAAACATATAATTTTAAATTGTTTAAATCATAAGGCATTTCTTCTACATAACTATGATTCATAAGGAAGATAAATTGGTGACCAAGAAGTTAAATAGCATATTATAAACCATAAAATTAGTGTCATTGTCACTTGCTACACTATTACATCTAGTTCATATGAACAAGATTCATTAGTATTAATAACCATAGAAAGAACTATGTTACATTAATTGATATAGGTTATGTTATGATTTGATATTGAAAATTTTGTTTGACAAAATGGTATTTTATAATATTCTCTTGACCAATTTTTGGGTTAATAACGTGTGTGTGTGTGTGTGTGCGCGCGCACGCGCACACGTGTGTGTGTGTGTGTGTATAATCTTGGCATGAGAGGTTAATCACAATTAATGTCATGCAAGTGGAAAAATATTAGATTTTATTTTATTTTATTTTTATTCTAGTATGGGCAAACATTAATTATGATTTTGAGTTAAAATGATATGTATAAATAGAGACATAAGATGATCTTAAAGTCTGATTTAATTAGTAAACCTATTATTTTAATTAACAAGATGTGGATAAAATTATATAGGTATAGACCTAATAGGTCCATTAAGGATTATTAGATGAAAACCTTAATGCACATATTATAAAGTGAGTACTAAGTCCACTCTCTGATGATCTAATAAATAAAGTTTTATCTCTACCATCTAAGAGACCTAATTATAAGATGAACTCAATTTGATCACATTCGATTATGTTTTGTCCACTCAATTTGTCAACAATTTTTAAATTAGATTGAATTTCGCAATTCCTTTTAATGATATGATGTTCAATGAATTTATATATGTTCTAGTACATGATTTATATTCCTAGTCTTTATCTTTCAAATCTAATTGTGATGGCTTTTCTTCTTTGTCCCATTACTATGCCTATAATACCTTAGCCATGATAGTTGACTTTGAGCATAACATTACATTTATGTCATTCCATGCCGGATATTAAGACAATAACAAAATAATTGTCAAGTCACCATAAAAAAAAAATGCGGATTATAAACGACATACAATAAGGTTTATCTCAATGGTGTGATCCTCATTTTAGAGGTTTAGTTTGTTGTGAAAAATGACAAGTTCCTAACACTTCCCTTATAAGTCATTTTTATCAGAATAAAATAGAAATATCTGAAAAAATTTCATTGGTTCCTAATGTATTACTTAATAATTCATCTGCTGCTTATAACAGAGCACCCCAGTAATAGCATTCATGAGAGAAAGGAAATTAGAACGGCAAAGAGGAATGGATAGCTCTTCCATCTACCTGCTTCTGTCTTTGCTTATTGTGTTCTCCTTGGGAAACGTATGTGGTGCAGATCCTACTGATGGCTTCAGTTCTGTTCCATTAACAGAAGCAAATATTGTGCTGCAAAAGCCATATGACACACCATTAGAGCAGAGGTACAGCTACAAAGATGGAGTTCATCGACTATGGGTATATGCTGATGACAAGCCTCATAATCCCAATAGTCACACTCAGCCACGTACCGAAATTCGAATTAAGGCACTCTTTCCTCTTCTCTTGCTTTTACATACGCTTTCTTATATTCTTATTGATCCATTCAACTTATCATTTACAGAAAATCTGATTCTGTAACTACCTTATTCACAATTCATTTCTTATTCATATATATGTGTAAGCTTCATATTTAAGTCGGTTGTAAGTGATATTAATTGTGCATCTAATAACTCAAAACACATTAGATTCTCATTCATACAGAGAATAATTATAATATAGGTAAATGCTGAATCATATTTTATGACAATGTAACGAAACATTAATAATATAACATGTATAACTTGCAAATAATACAGAATCAGTGATTACTTTTAATGATTGTGTTGTTTAGGGACTTGACCACCTGTCTGGGGTTTGGCAGTTTGAAGGCTATGGCTTTGTGCCAAATGGAACATCTGGGGCTACAGTAGCACAGATCCATGGTGCTGCTCATGGTGCCACCACACTGATACTGAGAATATACAACGGGGATATGAGGTACTACAGTAAAAACTTGATTGCTGAGAACCTTTATGACAAGTGGTTTAGGCTTAACATAATCCATGATGTGGATGGAGGAACTGTTACCGTATTCATTGATGGAGAAAGCAAGTTTCATGTGAAGGACAAGGGCCCCGGCGACTTGTACTTCAAATGTGGGGTTTATGCTGCACCAGCTAATATCAGCTATTACATGGAATCCAGGTGGAGAGATATCAAAATATACAAAAAGTAATAACTTATTAGGTGTCTCTCTAATTTATCTAAGAGTGCTGCATGGTACAATTTTAATATTCTCATCATATTCTCGTTGTTTCTCACTGTTTAAAAATATGAACACGAACTCTTAGATTTAATGATAATTTAAGGGTTATATCTACTACTAGTTCCTCGAATTGTTCTTCAAATCATGCTCACAAGTTATTTCTGCTGGTACACGTAATTTTTGGTTGATCTTAGTAATCAGTAAATTTGGTATGCGGAGAGTATGTTTGGATGAGTTTGATTAGGATTATGAAATGGGATTCCATAGAAAATGATGATTTTATCACCACAATAATGAAATAGTCATTCCCTGATTTATGAAGTACTCTTTTTTCAGAAAAAGATTATTAATTATAGTTTTGATAATAAAATTTAAAATATGATATTTTTATTATCTACTATGTAAATATTTTCATTATGTTAAATTATATAATAAAATATTCATTTTATATTATTAAATTAAATAAATATTATTTTTTTATAAGAATATTATTGTTATTAACTTTATGACATTCTTATGAAATATAAAAATGAAATAAAATAACCATTTCATTTATAATCGTAGAAAACAAAATTATAAAATGCTCATACCACTCCCATTCCCATTCCGTTACTTGTTCTCATTTCATTTTTTTTCATTCCATCTAATTAAACAAAGCATCGTATTATTTCACAAATATCACTAAATAGCACACGTCATAATATGCTAAAACTAGCCTTAGTTATTAGCTTCACTGATTCAAATTATGCCGGGTATAGCAGTAGTAATAGGCAATGTACATTGTTAATAGAACTAACATTTTTCTACTAATAACAATCAAATGTATACCAAATAAAAGAAATCTAAGAATTTAAACCACCCCCCCCCCAAAAAAAAAAAAAAAACACCCCAATCAGCATGGCTGATATTAGTAAGCATCTATAGTGACGAGAATCCTCAACTCTGTTAATCTATTTCAGAAGAATACCTTCTATACACAATCCAAGTCAAACCCTACAAAAGGATCTTGACTGAAGAATGGAATTTTCAAATCAAAGCACTAAGCTAATTATTTTGACAGAAGAAAAAAAAAAAAGGTACGCGTCTATGTGATAGAACTATAAGATGAGAAAAAGCAAAAGAAAAGAAAAATGAAATAAAGCAAAAATCCTACACACCACCACAAGCTGAACAGCACCACCTTGCAATCTGAGTAAAAAACCACTGTAAAGGATTTGGCTGGTCCTCCTCCACTGGTGGACGGGGCAGTGGTAGCTCAGGAGGTAAATGGCGGTGAAATGCATCCACTGCAGCAGCAACACCATCTTCATTTTGAATTGACTTTGCAATTTCGATGGCTTGAGATTTTACCTGAAAATTAAGAATCCCATCGGTGTCACTTTAATAAAATTGGACTCAATTTCTTAAATGGGACATTGTATACTGAGGGAAAAATAAAATGACCTCTGGTTGAAGCATGAACTCTATGGCAGTTGATAAGTTATCGACACTGAGCTGAGATATTGGAATTGGGGCTGGTCCCAACCCTTTCTGAAATATTCTATCCCCCCAGAAAAACTGATCTCCGAAGAATGGAACTATGGTTGTTGGACACTGCAAGTTATGATATTGACATTAGAACAAAGTTGACAAACTAATGCTTTTAAGTAACCGCCTGGATCATGCCACAAGAATCAGTCATCACCATGACCTTAGATGTCATATCTCATTATTCAATAGCCCTTTGGACATGTTGAGTTGAGACAATTAACGGATTCTGTAACTATTGAAAATGAAAAAAGAAACTATTTCTCATAAGTTAGCCGTGAAAACATTACCCCGGCTTTCAATCCCGTAGCAGTTGTTCCAGCGCCCCCATGATGAACCTGCAAAATTGCATCAATGTATCTTCCAGTTAGATGTCTGTGTTGTGCCAACAACTATGACTGCACATTACACCAACCCTAATCCCCCCTCCCATAGCTTCCACTGGGAAGACTTTCCAGTGCTGTATGGTTCCTTGGTATCAGAGAAATAATTAAAGCAAAAGGCATTGGCAATAAAAAGTATGCAACTCTGATAAATTTCAAGGCATGTTCCTTCTTTCCCAAGGACTAGACAGGAAAACATAAATCATACTCACCACAGCACAACATTGAGGGAACAACCAATCATGAGGACATTCCTCCAAAAGGAAAACATTATCAGGAACTTCTGTTACTGAACGACAGAAAAAAAAAATGGTAAAACGTATGTCAGTGATCAAAAATAACAATATATCCTTTTCCTAATTCATATTCCAAGACATATGAAAGTACAGGTTGTATAATTATAGAGCAAATCACCCAATAACTGTACAATGTCCATTTCGCTGGTATATTTATACATGCAGGTACATAAGAAATTGCAAGAATTAAAACTTATTAACAAAACAAAGATTTGCAAATTAAAATGCAAAGAAAATTCTAGTAATTAACATTGTCTCTAGGCATTAGTTGCATTGCCAGCTAAACAAATGATAAAACAAAAACCAAGAATCAGAAAATAATTAAAGATTATCAATAGCAATGAGCATCTGGAAGTTAGGAAACAAACAGATACAGAATAAAATTGGAGAAAAATACTTACAATTCCCTAAATTTCCCCAACCCCGGTCAATAATTCCCCGTTGTCCGGTATCCTTTAACACCTCCATTATAATATCTGTAGTACCTTTGGGATCTTCAAGAGGCTAACAAAGTAAAGCATAACATTTTACATGAGTACATTGAAAATGCGTTTCAATAAAAATGCTAACAGAGTCAAGACATTGAACTTCAAATTCACATGCATATAGTATGATATCTACCAGGTGAAACAGCTAATCATGGAAAGATATATCATAATCCTGATTCTACTATTAATTCAAACCTTGTATACAGATAAAATGAAAATTAAGATCATTGTGTTTGCACGAAATAATCATAATCGAATTTCTGAGTAGTAATGGACATAAGGCCCATTTGGATGGGCTTAAAAACAAGCACTTTTATGTAATGCTTCAAAAAAAAGCACTTTTAGTGCTTTTTTTTTTTGAAGCAGCAAATTGGAGCTTAAAAAAAAAGCACTTTTTGTTGCTTTTGCTTTTTTTTAAAGTTCATCCAAACACATAAAAAATACTTTATTTTACAAAAAAAGAAGTTTTAAAAAAAA
The DNA here is from genome assembly GCA_026873985.1 of Saraca asoca. NCBI lineage: Eukaryota > Viridiplantae > Streptophyta > Magnoliopsida > Fabales > Fabaceae > Saraca > Saraca asoca. The sequence continues at coordinate 6,783 of JANHAO010017779.1, forward strand.
AAAGGCCCATCCAAACGGGCCTATACTTGACAATTTAAAGTAACATCATGAATGGGTATAAATAGAATCTGTACCAACTCCCAGCAGGTACTAGACTAATTCCAGGCAGTGCACTTGATCATAAACTATCTGATGACCAATCACTGGAGAAGTACCAAAGCAAATATTTTGCTGTATGAAAGTCCAAACATGTAATATAGAGTTATAGACTTTTGAACTATCAGACTACAGACTTATTGAGTCTATGAAAGCAAGAATAACCTATCAATACTCGCACATGAAGAACACAATGCAAGACTCATCCATTCTTTTATTGCTGTAAATGACGTTTTAACCTCTTGAAAGATTATTAAATATTAGTCCATTGAGTATGAGTGATTAGTAGCCCTAAAATCCTATATATTATATATCAACAACAACAGAACGCTGAAAAAGGAGATAGTAAAGTGAAATCACCATACCATGCTCCCAAACCCAAAATAAACAGGTTTCGGTCCTTTTTGAATCCATTGGACAAAATCCTCTCGAGGTTGATACTTGGATCCAAGGTTTAAGAAACAGTAACCGACAACATCAACTAATGGGCCCCAATCTGCAAATTGTTAACTGCCATCAGTCTATTTGCCCTAATAACATTTTTGAGACAACATAAGAAAAATATGTCTACCAGCTATATCAAGACACCAGTTACTTACATATAAGAGAGATATTATCCAAATCAAAATGCTTGCAGAACTTCTTAATAAACTGAACATATATCAAGCATAATGGATACAGAACTGAGAAAAAGCTAACACAAACCAAGGCAAAGTCATAAAGCCCTCCTTGACAAAAATTTACATAATGTGAATAAAATACCCAACTATTTCATCACAGTAGCATATGAACTTGCATGTGCATTCAGTCTATATGACCTAGCACAAAGCATTTCCAAGACAATAGTTACTATGTTTGCATGTGATCCTGCTCTGAAAATTATCAAAATCAATGCATTCATCTCATACTTCAATGACTAAATTGCCAAAAAAATATTCAACTACAGTAAAGTATAGAACAGAAGAGCATGAGAGGACAACACCATAATTTAATCTAAAACTAGTCCACATCCTTGTCCATACCACTTGGCTTTGGGACAACATGAGGACTCCACATATAGGCAGTTGGTAAATGAGATATCGATCCCCGGTACATGCTGAAGTATGCAATAGGAGCAAGCTTCAATTTCCTTTTTCTGAAGTCATTGATAATTCCTCTCATTCCCCACCATATCATTAGCTCAACAATTATATAGGAAAGCTGGATGCAGTAAGCAAATGTTAAAATAGATTTATGGTTGAAAGTAATCTGGCAGTTCCTCCACTGAATAGTAAATTCATTGCAAAGAAAATTGTTTCATACAGAAAACATACCCAATAACCAGCACTTTGAGGAACACGCGCCAAAGGGTGAGGGAACTCATATGTTGGCCTGCCTATGGAAAAATGTGTAAGAAGCGACTTCAAAAGGGATTGGAAAAGAACCAAAAAGAAAAGGGCATAACAGCTGTGTGCAAGAAAAGAAAAACATAAAAAGAAACAGTGCCAGATTAGTCATGCTAGGATTGTGAGATTTGAAAACATAAAAAGATGGGCTCAAACACATCAGAAGGGAATGACTTCAGCTCTCTTTTCAATAACTCATGCTAGAACCTTCCCAACACGTGTGACGCTAAAGATCATAATTTCCAACAGAAAATTAGAATAAAGCTATTCTTCTTACTGTTTCCTTTCTGCTCTAAAATGAAGCAAAGCTAAGTAAATAATATTTCCAAGTTCTTGAAACAGGATGCACTTAATTTTACAACTGAATATTGGGTAATTTTATATGCTAGGAAAATTATGCATTTAATTTTACAACTGAATAATGGGTAATTTTATTTGCTAGGAATGCATTTATCTGTATTTCAGAAAGTGTAATCATTCATGCTTCTACCTCTATGCATATTTGAATAAAGAACTAGAGAGTCACATATGTCTTGGTATGATTTCCATATCTATACAAATGACATAACATCAAATTTTCACTTCAAGGGTCATAATAATTTATACTCACGTCCAAGGCATTGTAAAGAAAATGTGAAGAGGCACCCCAAGGGCTTCAGCAACATGTGTATGGCCTGAAATCCAGAACAAATTATAATTCTACCAATATCAATCACAAAAGCAATGTAATAGACAAATTTACAAAGAAATAAATAAACAAAATTATGAAATAAACAAACTGTACTCAAATGAAAAAAAAAAATGTAATTCAATACTGCTCTTATATATTCCAGAAACAAGGTTTAGGTAAATTACACATTGAATATTGCATATGAAAGCCGCAGTATTTTAAAACTTAGAATTGGCAGTTAAATTTATGACCCCAAATTTCTGGTTTTTCTTCCCAGGCTCATGGTTAAAATTTAACACTTCAAAGTTGTTATAACTGTTTGGCCATGTTGTCATGTTAAATTCTTATAGAAATACCAGGAATAAAATTGTTAAGCTTTATCATCAACATAGTAGAACTAAGGGCCTGAATGGGAATGTTTTGATTTTTCAAGTGTTATTGTTCTGCATTTGCTAGAAAAAGCTACTATGAGTTTAATATTGATAAAGTCTTTGGTAAAAATTATTGTAAAACTGCTGTGAATATAAGAAATCACAAAAACACATATAAGTTAAAGAAATATAATTTTAAAAAAGGAAAGGGTAACGGTTAGAGTTTTAAGATGAATTGGAGATTTTTTTCTTAGCTATATCACATTTATGACAACAACAACAACTTCTATAAGTAGCACCTAGCTTCTCAGAAGCACCCATGGCGTTCAAAAGACAATGGAAGATGCACCCTCAAGAAGGTCAAACATGTAAATATATTAAATGGAGGACCAATCAAACTTACCATGTTACACTAAAGGAAATATTAATAATAAAACCAAGGATAATTCAATCAAATGCAAAGTATGAAATATGGCATACAAAATACATTAATCTTGTAACTAGTCACCATATGCAGGAGGATTGGCTATTATAGCCTGGGCTCTGAAAGGAACGCCAGTTTCCAAATCAGGTGCCGTACATGCTGGAAGAATAGAATTAATAATGGCTTTCAGCTGCTTTCTTTGTATTGATATTTCTGCCGGCCCAGATGGGATCAAACCTTTATTTCTGGCCATATCTATGAATGAAACAACATATATTTAGAATTGTATATCAAGTAGAGAAATACAATGACATGGAACGATACAAGCACATAAATTGAAGAAAAGAGCCAAGCTTAGACCAAAACACATAAACATTGCAATGAAAATTATTTGACACCAAAGAAAGCATTAATCAGGGACCTCTTACATCCGGCCAAAACTCGAGGATCACCACCCAAGGGAAAGAAATCTACACCAGCTGATTTTACAAATGAGTTGAAATTAGCATGAGTTGCCAACCTAACATGATGACCATACTCCTGCAAGATAAGCATAAGATTATCTCTGAAACTATATCAAATCCTTAAAAAGAGTACAAATTCAACAAAACTGACAATCAAGATGTAGAATTCATTAGTAGTAGTAAAAAAATGAAGATATGAATTCCTCCATAATAGTTCAGTAGCACAACTCATAACAACGGTCAGAATTTCTAAAGGTTGCATTTCAAAAACATGAAAATGAATATAACTGAAATAAATACTTGAATATTATGCTATGCTTTTCTGTGGCACAAATAGCCATACTATTTGTGTTTCACGGCTATGAGTATCAGATAGATGACAATTGACAAGTACGGCTAAATAAGCAATAACAAGAATTTGGGTCATCTATAACATAAGACAGGCAATTATGAAATACCAAATCATCAATATTTTTCAAGAACGCAGTTCCATTAAGCATTAAGATTAATCATTAAAAAATAAAACTTGCCTGAAGTCTCTTTGCAATGGCCAGAAAAGTCTGTACGTCTCCTCTAGTTCCAACCACTAGTATGACGATTTGTAACCTCGGAATTGATATTTTGGGCACAGAAACAAAACTTTCACCCAGTTCTGACTCTTCAAAAGATTGTAGCTCCAATAATTCAATAGCAACGGGTGAACTTTTCTCAATATCAACTTCAACAGTCCCATCATTTAGTATCCTAACTAGGTTTGCAAGTCTTTGCTGAGAAACAAAACAAGACTGTGTCATGACCAGCCAGAGAATTTTGTGAAATGCATAAACTATTACACTACAAAAGCAGATTTTGAGCTGAAGGAGAGAAATATAATACATGCAACTGTTAAGATGGAGCAACTGTTTCAAATAAATTATGAGATACCTACTTGGGAGTGACAACAAAGGTTGCACTACCCTCAATAATAGAACAAAAATTTGAACTAAATCAGAAGATGGAACTTTAACATGAGCATTTTGAATATGTAATTGCACAAGAGGTGCTATATCACATATGCATCTTTCCAACGCTATTGAACAAAACATATAAACAAATAACTTCTAAGTATAATTTGATTCTTATAATTTAATAAAATTAGAATAAAAATGCACTAGCACTAGCCTATAATGAGCATGTAATGGCACCCATGTGTACCTTCACAAACTCTGAGATCCTGTCCAATATTAAGTCATGTCTTAGAGATCCCGTCTTCTCTGCCACAGATCTAGAAAGTGAAATGTCACTGTCATCAATAGGCGGGTTGCTCCCATGTCGAACAGGTGCTGTGACACAACGGTCCAAACCTTCAAGAACAATCTTCAATGTTATTAAACAAATCAAATCATTCTCATAAAAGAAGCAAATAAAACACCATTGTTCAATGGTTCCAAAAAAGAAAACAAGACCAACAGCATTGACCCTTGTTAGAGGAAGTCACACTCAGTTCTTTTGATTTTGAGGAGATAAAGTTATTGAGGTCTATCAAGGTGGAAGAAAATTGTTATAATTAAAATATGGCTCTTGTAATTGAATTTGTGAAGCTTTAAGATGAAAACTACACTCTATAGGCAAGGGAAACGCCTATTTGGATAAAGCATTTTACGAAAGGCAAGTTTGATGCCTTCGACCCAAGGTAAAAAATGATGGGCAATGTATGAAGGATTTTGAAGAAGAGAATTTAATGTTTGGAGTTAATCTTGGAGACCTTTAACATATTTATCAACTACATATGTTTCTTTCTTTTCCATTGGCCAGGAAAAAGGTCACCACGCCAACTATACAGCAACCAGTGTCATATCTTTCAGTGAATCCATTAAGCAATTCAATATAGGAAAATGCGACACTTTGTTCTTCCTCAATTGACATCAGTTTATTTTAACTCCCCTGTGTCTTACTCCCCATTAATTGGATGCAGAAGACAATTGCTATTAGTGCCTGAGTCACTTATTACTCTTCCACAGTATCTAACGGCAATAAAACATAGGGTTCAGAGTAAATTCAATTATAAAGTAATTGGCCAATTACTTTAACACATGAAGTACTAATCCTCTGCTTCAAGTATCCCCAATATTTATAATTGAATTTTTTTTTTTAAATAAAGCATTTTTCCAATAACTACATAACCCAACAATGTCAACACGAGTCTACGACAAACAACTAAGCCAAGAAACTTTTCTCTCAACTGTGCCATGATAATCAACCATGATTATATTGTCACATAGTTTGTCGGTCATGCATTAAAGGAGTGAATACGTTGTCTAAAAAAATATTAGAGGGCTCGACAATGTGACCAGAAAAAAAAGCCTTTTGTACCAATGAAAACTCCTAATTTACACATCAACTGCCTAACAGAGTGACAGAAGAAACTATGATTTACAATTGCCGAGACTAACCTCTGCTGGGTGAAGAAATAACTATTTCTTCTTTTGGCTGAGAATCATCTAAGACAGGTGACTTCTGCACCGAAATCGTCCTCCATTCCCCTGCCTCCTTAGAAGAAGCCGACACAATGTTTTCATCTAGAGACTTGCCAACTTCTGTTGCCAATTCCTCACCGGCCATTAGCCTAGGATTTTCTTCCTTTTCCCGGGTATAGATATCCTCTTCTTCTGCTGATTCTTCGGGCAAATGTTTAGCCCCATTACTTCCCATTTCCAGAATCTCCAAGTTCAGTTCTCAAAATTGACACTTTCTAAGTCAGCCAAAGTTGTAAACACTGAACAAACCCTGCAGACCACAATGGCAATACCCTTTCAAATTCACCATATATCTCACAATGGGAAGAAAACCCACTCGCCAACCAAACGAGAAGAACTTCAGGTACAGTGTCTGAGCACCTCAACTCTAGCCCATATGCTCAAGTAAAACACAAGGCAAGTGCGCCTCAAATTCCAAAGCAGAGAATCAATAATTCGAAGCTCCAGCAGCTGATATGCTAAACCAAAGCACCCATACACACACACCGACCAGTCATCAAGCACAAAGAACGTTTGGTAAGCTTAAAGTGAAGCTTTAAACCTCTTTAATTTAAGCCAATTAGGTATCAAACGGTAGTTCACGTTGTGAGAAAGAAGGCAGAGCAAACCCAAACAACTAGGATGGAATCAGAGTGTGAGGCTTCTAAGCAAAAAAAAAAATATATATATATATATACATATATATTAAAACAGAATTTGTGCAGAAGATTATGATTCACCTTATTCATCGTTCATCATATCAAACACGCTTGCTACCACATAGAAAATTATGGGAAAAAAAATCAAGAAATTGAAACTTTTTTAATAGAAAAATACAAGGGTTTTAGAGTAAGGTTGTTTCATAGACCAAGGAAGTCAGAAACTTCGCCAACATCTGTCTGAAGCTTAACAAACACGGATAATCGACCCAACCATATAGAATAAGGTATAATATAATGATTGTGACCTTACATTCAAAGCGATAATTTCAAGGAAAAAAAGGGGCAAAAGATTTAGAAAATTTAAAAAAAAAAAAATCTCCTCTCATATGAAAAAATCTCAAAAAGTTAAGTTTTGTATACTTAGAAAAATAAATAGTACTTGAAAATATGAGATTAGGTACTTAACAAATACTACTCAACTCAGTTAAAATATAAAATTTAA
>JANHAO010017780.1:0-13852 GCA_026873985.1 Saraca asoca
AGTTCTTCTCATATTTGCTTTTGAATAAATGCTATAACCTGAAATCAAAGAGAAGGTTAGTTTGTAAATAATAAGAGTTTAAAATTCAGTTTCATTTGGTTTTCAACATTAACATAAATTATTTTTCAATAACAAGATAAATTGTTCTTCAATATCAAAATAAATTTAGGGTTAACAAATTCCTTTAAGGTTAACAATCTCCTTTAAGGCTAACACCTCTTAATGTGGTTAGGAAGATATAGCATTTGACTAGGAGATCAACAATTTGGAGATCCATCTGGACATTGAATACATCCAGATGGTCATACGAATCGTTGTTCCTTTCATATAGTGGGATTGCAGGGACTTTAAGTTTCTATGGGAGAGGTTGCATTTTAATCTCCACAAAGAATGGCGAGCTCTCCTCGCACCGCACTTGATTGTTTTGAGATTGGAGGCATTCCTCTAGGTATTTTAGCCTTTAAAGGACTTCCTTCATTATTAGGTCCTACATTTTGGATCGTGAGCTTGAGCTTTCAGCTTGTTGCGAGCCACCAGATCGCTGATCATTGCGATTTTCATGAGTTTCTTTTTAGGTTCCTTCACACAACTACTGGAGCTATGCAAAGATTTCTTCTTGTCTTTGGGCACCTTGGGCTTGTGCTTGCGGTAGCACCTTAACAGTTTCAATTAACTCTCTTACCATGTTCTCAAGTGCTGGCTGGGGTTGGTAAGACGTCTATGCCTCTTCAGTTTCAGGAGCGGCAGTAGGCTAGTGATGAGTTTCAATAGTGGGAGTGTTTGCCGATTGTACAACTGGAGTGGTTGAACTCCTGGTGACTCTTCCTTTTACCATTGTAGCTAAATGAAAAAGCAATTTAGAAAGCAAATGGGCCCTCCTTCTAGTACCAAAATGTTAATGGTGAAATTTGATTTTAGGCCAAACTCCAGTCAACCAATGTAGTTATTGTTTCCCCAAACTACTTTCTGGTGAATAAAATGAGTAAAGAGAAAGATGAAGATGGTGGAGAGGAAGAATGGTGATAAGGAACAATATTTTTAACATGATTTGGTAATACCCAGTGATACCAATCCCTACGTCCATGGCAGCTTATATTGATTTGAGGAAAGTTTTTATAGAGTTTTTGTATAGCCATTTTAGCCTTGTGTACAAAGAGCTCCTTCCTCTTACTTATAGAGGGGAGGAAGCTAAACGTAATGATTACAATCTATAATTCTGTTACATCAAACATTAAATGCACAAGACAATATAATCTTTTGTAATTCGACTTTTGTAGGTTACTTTCTGTGGGTGGGCCCTTCTTGTCTGCTAGGGCTGTAAGTTGACGTAAGCTTGTCCAGTACTTTTTTCTCACTGAGCCTTTGGCTGGGTGATGTGTGTTACCTCGCGAGTCGAGACTCTTGGCTCAAGGTCACTACTAGCTTCCATTCAGAGAGGCCAGGATTGCTTATAGCGAGACAAGCTCACAAGATTGTTTGGTGAGCATGCAAAAGGTGATTTAGCGTTCCTAACCTTAGCAAGCTGAACTTCCTTTGTGCGGACTTAGCCTTTGCTGAGCTTTCACCGGCTTGTTTTGTGAAACCAATTTTCACTCATAACACCTGCATTATTGTGAATTAGCTCCAATCCATCCAACATTATCTAGCAAGGAGTATCTCCCTTGATGCAATCAATACACACATAAAAAAGGATAAATCTAGGTTATGAAGAATCTCTTCTTTTATTAATCACTCTATCATTCTGTTGAGATATCACCTAAACACCTATGATACAGCATTAAGGATCCCACATTAATTATAACCCTTTTGTATCTAACCATAATATTTAATTGATTAATTCTCTAATTTCCAAATGGTAACTACTCCTACGTATTGATCTTGCACTTTTCCACCATTTCCAATCTGACTATCTGCTTTTATCACTTGGCTTCCTCTTGTTTCTTAACACTTATAATAAATTTGTAATGCAAATAATTGCACCTCCATCTAACCAACAAGTGCTTGATAGAACATGTCACTAGAGCCAATTGAACATCTTGATTTATTGTGATATGCACTCAAATTAACTTTCTTGTTTCTCAAAATTAGGTTCTTCTGGGTGTGATTTATTTCCACGCTTAACACTTGATCTATGTGAAATAAAGTGAGTACAAAGATCCCTTAATTCTTCACATCATCTTCTGCTTGATTAACTATAAATGTCATTTTACTAAGAGTCTACTCACCCTCTTGAATGTGATATGATGTCTAAACAACATCAATTTTAACTGAAAGAACTCTAAAACATGCTAAATCAAATGACTATTTTCTACATCCACTTTCATGCCCATAAGTAATCATAATAGTATACCGGCTCCACGATATGCTCACAAATTCAACTAACACCATCCTAAATAATTTTATCTAGCAACGAGAGATAATATCCTTTTCAGCTTCATCGAACTTTACAAACTTATCAATTGAAAAATCCATAATCATTTTCTTTCGTGATGGTCTTATCCTTAGAATACATCATAACCATCAAGGATACTCTATTAGAATGTATCCACTTTTCACAAAGGGCCCTTGTGCAGTAATAGAGTTATCATCTATCTTTGGCTCTCCCTCTCCCCATGCCAATTATGAAATTTGGTTATTGCCAATGATATCAACAATTTAGCCCACATATCTTTCACTTAGCCCAGTCCTCATAATTGATTCCATTTATTGTCTTCACAGTAATCAATTACATAAGTAACAAAATATTAAGGAAATAACAATTTATAAAATTTATTATAAATTTCTAAAATTGTATGTTCAACGTAGTCATGTTATAATATTTCTTCAATAACTATGCAATTCCAAATAATATTATATTATGAGGCCCAACACTAATAGGGCATTTCAGGCTTCATAATATAACACAAAGATTGAATGCTATATTCATAAAACCTAACACCGATAGAGTATTTAAAATTTCAAGAATATGACAAGAATCCTAATACTCACATTATCACTAATAAACTATATTAATAATATTGCACCAATAGGGCATATATATATTATTAATATAACACTCTCCTAGATATAATTCCAAAATTTAATTTTAACAAAAATTTTTGCAACTAGTCCCACAATAGGTGAGTACACAATTGCATAAAATTTCATGACATAATATGAGCAAAATTAATTCCCATATAATTTTACAAATTATACACAATAATCCAAAAAATATTGAAATGTGCAAAAAATATCAAATCAATCCACAAAAATTATATACAATAATATAATTTGTAAGAATCATAAAATAAATTTTCCTTGTAAAAAAATGAAATTAATATTCAAATCAATAGGATAATAATTATATAAAATATTTTTTTTTAGAAAATTTTGGAAAAACTACTATTAGTAGTCCAATATGTAGCAAACATATAAGAAAATTTTAGACCTAAATGACATTAAATAATTACTAAAATAAATTAGACCAAAAATAAATAAAATATTTTTTTCAAAAAATTTGAAAAAATAACCACAAATAAAGCTAAGAGAGTAGAGCATAATGGTATAATTTTTATCGGCATCTGCCACCTTCATGGGGCACGTGGCTCCACACATCATTAATGTGAGTGATCAATTATATAATATGATCTGACCCAATTTGGAAACTCACTCAAATGAGCCATATTTTAAACAATTTTTTTATGAGTTTTTCTGCCCAAATTTATCTAAAACTAATCCTCTTATCAATTTCACAAAATCATTGAAAAAATTAATGCAATTTTAAAAGGAAAAGTATTAAACCTCTATTAGGTTATATGAATGGAAACTTTTTGAAATTGATGCTACTTATGTTCAAATTTTTAGAAATTAATTAAGGATTTTTCTTTATCTAATTATTCTAGTATTGAATCATAAATCAATTTAACAAATCTCCAATAATTAGGTTGAATTATATCAAAACAATCTTTCAATAACTAAAAAAACATAAATTTAAAAAAAATCAATTTTGAATAGTATTTGTTCAAATTGACTTGTGCATTTTGCACATCACATACTCTTGAAATCAAATCATAAATTGATTTGAAAAATATTCCTTTAAATTATTTGAATTTAAGAAATCAAATTTTTTGGAAAAACTAAATTAATTCAATTCGTGATTCCATCTCAAAATTCATAAAGTTCATAATCAATTTATGCAATTAAACAATATAGAAGAGGTAGAAAAAAAATTAATCTTTAACCCATAATTTTTCTCATCATATATTATGGATTTTCAAAAATTTAATTATATAAAATTATTAAAAAAATTACACCAATTTGAACTTTGTAACATGAAAGAAAAAAATAGGTCTGATACCAATTGATGGATAAATTAGATAAATTAAAATAGTCAATTTATCAAATCTATTGAATCATATTACAAAGCATTAGATTTATACATATAAATTTAATTAACAATAATAAAATCATACTCAATGCTGTTCGAGAATCCATTATTGAAAAAACATTTTTAATAGGTTTATTCCTTATAACCCTAGCAAAGAAAATGCAGAAAAACTATATCTGAAGTCCCAAAATGGGGCAACTATAGCTCTACTAGGATATAAATAGAGACCTACCTTTCTGTAATCTTAATGGACTAACTAATCTATCATCATTGGCCCAGCAATAAGACTCACACCACTAAAGTCTATCATTGGCTTAGGTGTCATAACAGATCCATTAATTTGATCACATAATTAATTGATCCATAATAATTAGCTATGATATTCATTCAATCCAAAAACATATGATTTAATTAAACTATAGTGATCTACATAGAAAAATTCCAACACATTATTCCAAACAATCCCTACATAACAAAATAAAAAATTGACCCCTATTGACATGTGAATTTGGGTTGGTTCACCCTAAAATTTAGTAGCCAACCCAATAGTTCAATAATCCCAAACTGCAATCTAGTTGCGTAGGAGAGAGAAATGAAGAGAGAGAGTGAGGCAGAGAAAGAATAAGAGGAACACCAGGAGTTTTAACGTGGTTTGACTAAAACCAATCGATATTGGTCCCTATGTCAACGTTAATGTTATTGCTTAGTCTATTTTGCTGAGTATTTTGTATCAATTGCTACTATGATTTTCTACATTTTCTAGTGAGTTTGTCTATCCCTTCGGATCCTCCTTTGTACAATGATTTTAATCCCTATTTATAGTGGCTGAGGTGTTACAACTTAAATATAAAAAATAGGAAAAGAATCCTACAAGTTGGTGTCTGCAAGTTGGTCCATGCAAGTTAATCCCTCCTTGGGTTTAACTATAATGAGCTTCTAGATGATGCTCTGCGAGCTATGGGCTAGACCTTGTCTTTAATGACCTAAGGTAAATGCTGATTCTAACGACCTGAGTTTTTATTTGGTGAGCTCGTGCCTTGCTGTAACGACTTTAATGCTAGTTAAGCTAAGCCTTTATCAGTTGGACTTTGCCCATTAGGCTTTTATCGGCCTATTTGCACGGTATCAAAAATACCCATAATATTAGCCTCCCAACTCATAGCTACAATATGCAATGCCATCATTTAGACTTTTGTCCTATCATTTTGTCTACACCATGCCATTATTTCTACATTTAATGTGCATTTTTCATAACCATCGGCATGGTAATCTTGCTATTTGTTAGACTATTAAATTGGGGGTAGTTTGATCAGTCTCTATATCTTTCAGTGAGGCAACTTATATAAAGTGAGAAAAAACCTCTTGTCTTATTTCTCAGGGTTTACTGATGTAATGGCCTCATTTGGTTAAGCCCCCCATGCTTTTGATAGTCTGGGTCTTAAATGTGGTGCTATGAGATGTGAATGGTCTACTGCATAGGAAGTTCCCATGGATAATTCCTCTCTAAGGATTTTAGGAAGTTTTGTACAGATTTTGTGCTTTTCCCTTATGATGATATTGGTCATTTCTTCACCTTTGTTCTTTTGCCTCTTCACAAGGTGAGTTAACTGTTTGGTTTCTCCAAGCACACCAGGGACAATAGAGTTGGGACATGCTTCGTGGTTGAGAGAAGGACAAGAAGAAGCTTGAGAGTAACTTGGCCAAAGATTAAAATATGGACAGCTTGCTCACCTCATATGTTGATCCTCCAGCCCACAAGGATTCAATTTTTAGAAGTCAGCCTTCCTCTTAGGATATGATAGTTACAGACTTATTTTGATCTATATTTTTTTATCTTTCGTATGTACATTCACCTTGTTGAATGAGGTTTTCAATTAATTGTTCATAATTTTTCTTACGCCTTGTTGGATATTCAGTAGATCATAGAAGATAACACATAGGTCGACATGAATAAACTCCTGCAAAACATAGCTTACTAAATATTAGTCAAGTTATATGCCCAACCAGTCACATTTATGCTTCTCAACTTGCAAACCATGATAATGTATATTTGTCAAGCAAAATAATGTATATTTGTCAGGTTGAATATCTAGTAGGTTGCGCATCAGCTGGCAATGAGTTAAGTGTTGAAGTGCCTCAGCTGGCAATGAATTTGAGCACCAAGGTGCTTTAGCTAATAATGAATTTGAGCACTGAGGTGCCTCAGTTAGCAATAAATTTGAGTGTCCAGGTAGGTCACACGAATGCACCTCAGTTAACATGAGTTGGTCACATGAATGTGGTGTCAAGCCGTAGGTCGTATGCATGCAGTGCTAAATAGTAAGTCGTATACATGCAGTACCAAGAAGTAGGTCACATGCATATGGTGCTGAGAAGTAAGTCACATGCATACGATGCCGAGAAGTAGGTCACATACATGCAAATGTCCAGCAATCCAAGCTTAGGGAACTTTAGCCCCATTTGTATTTGTTAAGCGATAAGCTCTGTTTCCTGAAATCCCATTCAACATGTAGTCATGAAAATTTAAGGAAAAAATTTAGTTGCCTTTACTAACTTCTGAATAACATTACAGAATCATAAATGTGATTTTTATAGTAGATGCTTGTTCTTGCTCGGGACCCTGTTGTGGCTATTGAGGTTGTTATCATGCAGGTCACACTATATAGCCTTTTAAGCGATTTCTCTTGATTAGATCCAAAATCGCATCTTTGAGTGCTTGACAATTCAAGCTATTGTGCCCGACCTCATTGTGATAGACACAAAACTTGTTTGTGTCTCTGTACCTGTGGGGAGTCTTTACAGGGTTGGACTTCCCGAAGTCCTCCCTATCCTTCTTTGTTGCAAGTATCTTATCTTGAGTGTTTAATAGGATGCTATAGTTATCTCAACGACCTTGATGCTGAGATCGCTCATTCCTAGCCTTCATTGTAGGCCAATTATCAGAGCCATCATTCTGACTCTCCTTGTCATTTTTGGTATTGTTCCTCTTTTTTTTCTAATTGGAGCTATTTGCCTGGTCCTCATGATCAGACTTCTTTAGGCTAAAAGTTTCTTCCCACCTGATTTGTTTGATAGTTCATTCATAAAACTCACCCAAGTCTCATATTGGAGACTTATATATGTTCTTAGATAGTTTTCCATCCTTGCGGAATCCTATTGAGACCGCAGTCAAGATGTTCTCATCTTAGTGCTCTATACTGATTGATGAATCTCCTCTGAAATTCTTCCCAACTATTAATGCTGTGAGTTGGGATATTCCTAAATCATGTTCAAGGTATGTCTCCAAGAGTGGTTAGAAAGACATGGCACTTGATTAGAGAATTAGTTGTTTGAAGATCCATTTAAACATTAAAAGCCTCCAGATGGTCATATGGATCACTGTCTCCATTATACTATGGGATTGCAGGAATTTAAAATTTACGAGGGAGAAGCTCTGTCTCAATCTCTCTAGTGAATAGTATTCTCTCCATATAGTGTGCTCGATCATCTTATGCCTGAGGGTGTTTTTCTAATTGTTTTACCCTTCGAAGTAGCTCCTCTACCATTGGATCCTATGCCTCAAATTGATGGCAGGAATATCGTTGGCTCCTTTTACCTCCCAGATCGTGAGAGTAGCGACCTGAGGTATGACCTCAATTGGTCCTACTCGAGCCTTCTACTTGACTCAAACTTTCATGTCATGGACTATCGTGACTCTCGTGTACTCGATGGACCTCTAACCTTGCCCACGAGTTAGAATTACGAGATGAACTAGCATGCTGAAGTAGTTTAGTCAGTGCAGCGACCTCAGCCTATTTTCATGTGCCTAGGACTTGTGCCTGTGTTAACACTCCAACTACCTAGGCCAATTCTTTCACTATGTTCTCAAGCATTTGTTGACATTGGTACCATGTTTGCACTGCATCAGTCCTAGAATAAATAACAATAGGCTGGCAGTGGGTTGTGGGGGGCATGCCAATGGCAATCCCTGTAGTAAGGATGGTGGAAGTGTCTACTGCAGGAAGGACTAGTTCCCTTGGCTATTGTTCTTCATGATTTTCTGACTAGTCAACTAAAATGCCTAAACTTCTAGTGGTTCTTCATCTAGCCATTGCAACCGAATGAGAAATCAACTAGAATATAGTTTAAGGCCCTCCTTCTAACGCTAAAATATTGACGTGTGAATTTGGCTAACCTCAAAATTCAGTAAGGTTCTTGAAACCCCAAATTGCAATCTGGTTACATAAGAGAGAGAAATGAAGAGAGTGTGTGTGTTAGGCAGAGGAAGAACATGAGAGACACTGGGAGTTTTAACGTGGTTCAACTAAAACCAATCAATATTGGTCCCTACGTCCACGATAATATTATTACTCAATTTGTTTTTGCTGAGTATTTTGTATCAGTTTATGCTATGATTTTTTATACTTTTCAAAGAGTCTGTTTATCCCTCCGGATCTTTCCTTTGTACAATGATTTTAATCCCTATTTATAGTAGCTGGGGTGTTACAACTCGAATATAAAAAATAGGAAAACAATCTTGCAAGTTGGCATTTACATGTCAGTCCATGCAAGTTGGTCCCTCCTCGGGTTTAACCACAGCGAGCTTCTGGATGATGCTTTGTGAGCTGTGGGCTAGACCTTGTCTTTAATGACCTAAGGTTGCTGCTATTTCTAGTGACCTAAGTTTGTATTTGGCGAGCTCGTGCCTTGCTCCAACGACCTTAATGCTGGTTGAGCTAGGTCTTTATCAGTTGGACTTTGTCCTGTAGGCTTTTACCAACTTATTTGCACGATACCAAAACCCCAAGGTCGGAGGTTCAAGCCCTCCTTCTAGTGCCAAAATATTGACGTGTGAATTTGATTCACCCCAAATTCAATAGCCAACCCAACAGTTCAATGACCCCAAATTGTAATCTAGTTGCGTAAGAGAGAGAAATGAAGAGAGAGAGAGAGAGTGTGTGTGTGTGTGTGAGGCGGAGGAAGAATAGGAGGAACACTAGGAGTTTTAATGTGATTCGACTAAAACCAATCGGTATTAGTCTCCACATCCACAGTAATGTTATTGCTTAGTCTATTTTGCTGAGTATTCTATATTAGTCGATATTATGATTTTCTATATTTTCTAGAGAGTCTATTTATCCCTCAGGATCCTCCTCTGTGCAATGATTTTAATCCTTATTTATAGTGACTGGGGTGTTACAACTTGAATATAAAAAATAGGAACAGAATCCTACAAGTTGGTGTCTACAAGTTAGTCCCTCCTCGGATTTAATCACAACGAGCTTCTGGATGATGCTCTACAAGCTGTGGGTTAGACCTTATATTTAACAATCTAAAATTGCTGCTGATTCTAGCAACATGAGTTTGTATTTGGCTAGCTCGTGCCTTGTTCTAGTGATCTCAATGCTGATTGAGCTGGGTCTTTATTAGTTGAACTTTGTCATTAGGCTTTTAGCAGCATATTTGCACGATACCAAAAATATCCATAACAACCCCAACATTGAAACGTCAAATTAATTTTTGCCTTGTGTTTGTGTGGTGCGTGGAACAAAAGAAAATTAAAACAAGAACAAGGATGGCTTTCTATTTTGGAAAGTTGGCATAAGCAGTCAGCCTTGTCTTCACACGCTACTAGTAAACAAGGAAGTTGCAGCAATAACCCCCCCCCCCCCCCCCCCACGGCAATGACTGACCCAAAATAGAGTGAGTTTGGCCCATTAGTTTGAGTTATTTTATAATTTATGAATTAATTTTTATTTTATAAATTATAAGTTACTCGAAGTAATTTATTAAAATAAAGTTTATTTTTCAAAAAATAAATTAATATGTAAAATATTTTTAAAAGTAATTTATAAACTATGACGTATAAATTTGTTGAGTTCGTTAAATCTAATTAGGATAGTTTTTTCACACACTTGTATTGTAAATAGTGCTTCAATGAATGTGCCTAGCTCCATGCAGAAAAACATTGAAATTTATACCTGATTTTTACCTTATAGAAGAGATGAATCCACAACAACAAAGAATGATCACAGTAATAAAGATGGTGGATATGACCCCAGATGTTATTCTTAAATCACTATTACGCTCCTTTAGCAACATCAATAATCTTTACATTTTCAATCACATATTAGAAAAAAGATACTTGTAGATGAACAAACTGTGAACAGCAACCTCTCTCTTTCTTATTTTTGTCCTCCCCTATTTTTACTCTATTATTCTCTCATGACCAATTGTTTTTTTATTTTTTTTTTCTTTTTAGCTCTAACTATCTGACTCTCATCACTCTCAATTTTTCTCCTCCCCTCCCCCTCACATTTTTTTTTTTTTTTATGATTTGTCTTACTCCTCTCTATAATTTCTCCGTATTTCCTCTATATGATTTCTAATATCCTTCTCTATAGTTTTTTTTTTTTTGTCCTTTAACTAAGATTTTCTCCCTATTTATAATTGGGAATGGATGAACTCTTTCCTTAATAATAATTATCTTCAACCTTTGTGTTATTTTTAAAAGATAACTAATTGGGGATGGATGAATCTTCTCCCTAATAATAACTATCATCCTTCTTATTTATAATTAGGGAAGGATGAACCCTCTCCTGATAAAAATTATTTTTAATCTTTTTGCACATTCTAAAAAATAACTAAAAGACAAAAAATAAGTGATAAATAGATAAAAGTAAAAATAAAAATAAAAAAATGTATACTTTTTTTTATGTATGCTAAACAAATAAAAAAAAATATTTTTTTAGGAGTATTTAAATGAAATTTAGGGATGCAAAATATCAAAGATAATTAATAGAAAAAAAGGAAAAAAAATAAAATAAAAGATAAATCTTAACCTAATAATACAAAATATTGAAGATGATGAAAAAAAAAAGACAACAATATGATAAAAATTAAATCTTCACCTAACAATGCAAAACCTTAAAAATAGTTAACAAATAAAAGATAAATCTTAACGAATTTTTAAAATTGGGGAGATCCCCTGATACCTAGAAGATAGTTGAGCCATTGCTTCTCAAACTCAATTGAGTTTGATAATAATTTCTGAATGGGTTTTACTCCAATATGTCATGACGTTTTTGTCCAATAAAAAATTGAGAGAACATTAAAATGGAATAAATTTGAGTTGTTATAGTCGTCATGAAAACTATGACCCTATTTATCAATCAATGAATTACATTAATAGTTTGTTAATTGTATTAGTGACTAGTTGATAGTTAATTATAATAACTTATTTGACTAACCAACAACATTGACGATTTATAGAAAGATGTTTAGTAAAATTAATAATTTATATGTGAAATGACATATAATAACATGAGTATATATTATGATTTATTTGTATATTTTTTTACTTTAATAATATTTTACATTTTAAGATATTATTTATCACATTAATTTTTTTTAAGAAATAAATTATTATAATTTATTATTTATTAAATTTTTTAAGAACTAAATAATCATAATTTTGAAATATTTATTAGATTTTTTAAAAAATAAGTTATTATAATTTATTGTTTATTAAATTTTCTTTTTAAGAAGGTGTGGTTTGTAAAATGAAAAGGACATAATTAATTCTTTATGTCATAGATAAGGGTGTCTTTTTATATATTAAATATAAATCGACTGATAAAAATATCTTCGTTTCTTAGCCTTTCGTAATTGGAGGATTGAAAGCCAATTCTCTAATTTAAACTGCTACTTGTCAAATAGGGAAAAAAATGAATTGACCTACATTATCAATTTTTTGGGATAGTATTTAGATATATAATATATATTACATTGATAACGCATAGAATCTTTAAAATTATAATCAGACATAATTTTTAAAATTATGTAAAATTTTAGTATTTTATGATAAATTTTTTAAAATATTAATTAAATTAAATAATTAAAGTAAAAAATTATTTAAATTTTTAAATTTAATACTTAATAAATTTATCATTGAAAATTCAGTGTTTAATTTCAGGATAAAAATTTTAATATTATCTTAAGACGAGCATCCCACTCAACAAAAAATAAAAATAAATAAATAAAGACAGACGCAAATACTTAAAACTGCAAGGGCAAATGTTGCTACAAAAGTAGAGTCAGCAATTTAAAAAAAAAAAAAAATTATGGGGTCCATCTGCTACAAATATAAGTCAGCAAATTATTAAACACTGTAGGACCCATGAAAGAAAGTTTATTCAGCGTCATGAAATGCTTATTTAATTAATAAAAAATTAATTTAAAAATCATAAAAGTTATAATTTTTTATATTAAATTTTATTATATTTTCATAAAAAATATTATAAATATGTGTAGATTTTATGTGAAATAAATATGTAAAAAATTGTAATTCTACCATTAAAAATTACATATAAAAATTTTTCAAAAATTTTCTTATAAAACATACAAAATTTTTAAAAAATCTACAAACTGTATATTGATTTGAACTTTTTTTCTATGTTTGAAAGCATATTCCACGTTTTTAACAAATATGAGTGGAAGATTGAGTATATGATTAGAATTGATATCAATGATCCAATAAAGGCCGTTTTATCTCTAATTAACCAATCCAATCTTCAATCATAATGAAGAAAAGTGCGATACACACATGCATCCCACCATAGAATCCTTAAACAAAGGCTTCAATATTGAGGGAAAATGTTGACTTTTATAGTTTACAAATGCCGTTTACAGCATCACATTTTAGCTTTCGAAGCGCCTATCTTATTTGACAAGCTTGGTCCCAAAAAAGAGTTGCATAGTACATTATGGAATTGGGCCTTGTGGGTTCTCCCTTATTTAGTATTGCTGTCCTCAAACTTGATTTTCCTGTGGAGAAACTTGACCCTCTTTTTCAAAAAAGAGCCATCCCTATTATGAGGACCCCACATCAATTTCATCTATCAATTTAAATTTTTTTATATTAAAGAAAAGCAGATACAAAATTATTATGTTCAATAAAATTTAAATATTTTTTTTATAAATATTGAGATTCATAAAAATAATATTATATCTAAATTATTTTAATTTTATAAAAAAATAACAAGAAAAAATGGAGATGACTCAAATTTAATGTACTATGCTACTTTTTTTGGGATCAAGCTTGAGGTCAAGTTTCTCCACAGGAAAGTCAAGTTTGAGGACAGCAATACTAAATAAAGTAGAACAGACCAGGCCCAATTTCATAAAGTACGCCCAATACTAAATAGGAGAATCTTTCATGGTGATGGAAATGGAATGGAGAACTTCAAATTGTAAAATTTGAGGCTGGAGTAATTATATATTGTGCTTTTTGCCTTTCTCTGCCTTAATATATTATAAAATTATTTTTTCTTTATATGTAATGATTGAAATATAATATATTTAATTTAATAAATTTTATAAAAAAATATCATTTTTAGTATTTATTTAAATCCTTTATTTTAAATCGAAAAGACTCTTAATGGTATATCAAGTGTCACTTGATTTACAAAATGGGTTATGCAATAAACCATCGAAAAAAAAATCATA
>JANHAO010017781.1:0-13857 GCA_026873985.1 Saraca asoca
TCAAATGTACAGTTAGGCTTGTAGGAGGTCTCCTATGGGCGATCTTCTACGCCGATCACGGACCTGGGGTTTGGGTCGTGACACAAACATTAGGGTTAAGATTTGAAAACAAAAATCCATTTATACACTTGTTATGGGTGTTTACTAGAGTAGTGCAAAATGGACTAGCAAAAGCCCAATAACAAAGTCCTGACTATGAAGACCTAGCTCGCCATAACCTGAGATTGCTAAGCCGAGACACCAGGTCCTTAAGGAACGAGCTCAAACAGCTAGATCACGAGGAGATGAGCTCGGATTGCTAAGCTAAGAGGTCAGACCGTCAGGACGCGAAATGCTAGCCTTGAGACAGAACATGGCTCAAGCACACTATAGGCAGAGCCAGCTCGCGTAGCCAATCGTTCACCCAGAGTGAGCTTGCATCGCCAAGTATGCACATGACTTCAGTCGGCCCAAAACAGCAATAAAAATGAACAAAGCTCACTGCACATAACACCTTACCCAGCTAATAGCTCGCCACACCCAAGACTGGAGACAAACACCCTTACATATTTCTCAGCACCAGTTTGCAAAATACGGCCTATCGGGCCCCATATGCAGAAAGTAACCTACAAGAGTCATTTTGTAGTAGCCTAGGGAGTCTTGTACATTTATGTTTGATTTAATAGAATTGCAGCATGTAAAATTAAACTTGTATCCTCCTCTCCTCAATAAATAAGAGGAAGGAGTTCTTTGTAAGCATCTAGAGCTTAAACACTATGCTGTAACTCTGCTAAATTTCCTGAAGCAATAAAACAAATCGTGGATGTAAGGACCGGTGCCACCTGAGTTTTGCCAAACTACGTTAAAAACTTTTCATTTGCTCTACCGTTCTTCCTCCCCTTTCAACCCTCGCGTAACTAGAAAACGGTTTGAGTCTCAAAAGAACTACTAGTTGGTTAGATTTGACAGAACCAAAATCCACCATCAACAATACTACTCAAAATGACGTTGTTTTAAGTAGTGTCTTTATTAAAAAAAATAAAATTTTTATTTAAATGGGTAAACAGGTACTGGTACGGATATTTTCTCATACCCGTACTTATACCCATACCCATTACAGGTATGATTTTCATACCTATACCCAACCGCGAGCACTTTTTCTCATACTCATACCCGCCTATTATAGGTGGATATCCATAGGTAAATGGGTACATGGGTAAAATTATCATCCCTATGTGGGCCAGTGGAGAATGGATTCAATCTTGCAAGGATCAATTGGAGTACATTGAGTGGTGACAATATACCCTAAAAAAGTTACTTCTGATGTTAGAAATGGACATTCTTGAGGTTAGCATAATGTTTATGCTCTTTGAAGACTTAAAAAACTTGATGGAGATGGTCTAAATGCTTTTGTTTATTCTTGCTATATATCAAGATATCATCAAAGTAAACTATAATAAATTTCCCAATGAATGGTCAGAATATTTAGTTTATAAGGTGCATGTGCTAGAAGCACTGGATAATCCAAATGGTATAATTATCCATTTTTATAGGTCATTTTGGGTTTTGAATGTGATTTTCCATTCATCTCCTGGTCACATTTGAATTTAGTGATATCTACTTCTAAGGTCAATTTTTTAAAAGATTGTTGCTCAATGTAGCTAATCAAGCATATCACCAAGTCATCCTCTTAGAAATCGATACTTGATCGTGATTTTATTTACCACTCTATTGTCAATGTACATTCTCCATATTCCATCTTTCTTTAGGATAAATAATATTGGTATAGTACAGGTGCTGACATTTTTTTTTGACAAGCCACTTATTTGGCAATTCTCCTACTTGGCATTGAAGTGCCTCATGCTCTTGAGGTTTCATCCTCTAAGCATGTTTGTTTGGAATGATAGATCCTAAGATAAAGTCAATGACATGATGGATATCTCTCATTGATGGCAACCCAGCAAGAATTTCTTCTGGTCCAACATCCAGGAAGGTTTTGAAGAGTCTTATGATTTCTTTAAGGACATTGGCCTTGTTATTTGGGTCTACTAATAGGGAAGGCAAAACTGGTTGGCATCTTTTTGCAGTTCCTTAAGCTGTCTTTTGGTGACCACAGTGATAATCCGATCTAGGCACTCTGATTTCTTGATAAGTTTGTTGGGTTGTAATGGAGTCAACTTGATTTTTACTCCACCTTTTTTGAAAAAGTAGGTATTTTTTAACCCATTTTGGGTGGTTCAACGATCAAATAGCCAGGGCCATCTTAACAACAAGCGACGGGCATCCATAGGAATGACATTGCACCATATTTCATCTTAATACTTCTTTCCAATGGAAAATGACATAAGGCAGAGCTTGGTAACCTTCATCTCATTTCCCTTTCTTAGCCATTGCAATTTATAAGGTTAATGATAATCTTTTGTTAGGAGTCTGAGCTTCTTGACCATGTCGTTTGATACTATATTCTCACAGCTTCCATTGTTAATAATGACATAACATACCTTTTCCCAAGAAGTACATCTAATGTAAAAAATGTTGTGCTAAAGCTAATTTCCTTCCTAAGATGTAGAAGTGTGAAGGATCCTTTGTACCATTAAGGATTCTCTATAATCAATTAAGATAAGCCCTTCATCAGATTGAGGTGGATCAACTTCTCCTTCTTCTTCTTCATTTTCATTGGCTACTTCATGAATCTCTCCTTCAACAATAGCCATGACTCTTCTATTTAGACAATTGAAGCAATATGATCATACCCTTGACATTTAAAACACTTTCGGGTTCTTGGATTGATAAAGCAGCTAGTTTTAGTTCCCCTTTTATTTTGGCAACTTCAGTTATGGCATTAGGTTTATTTGCTATTGTGATTCTTGGATTTTGAATTCCTAGATTACTTGTGAGCATTTTCCCTTGCATTGTGTTTCTCTACCTTCATGGCTAGTCTAATAATGTCATTAACAATAAAATATTGTTGTAAGGATATGACATTTGCAATTTCGAAATTTAGTCTCCTAAAGTAGCGAGTAATACTTTGTTTCTTAGACTCGTGAATGTTACATTTGATTTTAAGCTGCTCAAACTCCTTTGAAAATTCTTCAACAGTCATTCCTCTTTATCGCAAATTTTGAAATTGGATGCACATCTCCTGGTGATAGTGAGTTGGAAGATACTTGTATGTGAGCTCTTTTTGCATTTTATCCTAGGTTTTAATTTAGCGTCGACTTTCTCATTTTTGTTGGTGCTTAAGATTCTCCTACCAGATTGATGCATATTTTTTCAATTTGATAGCAATGATTTTGACACATTTTTCATCTTGAATAGCTTTGAGGTTAAAAATACATTAACAATGTATAATCAGTCAATAAAATCATCTGGTTGTAAACTTCCTTCAAATTCAAGAATATCTAGTTTGATTTTGAGATCAACGGATGGCTTGACATAAGTTCTTTGATGATATCTACACCTATTAGTTGAAAAGGATGAGACATTGTCATCGGTTTGTAATCTTCCAAAAGGGTCAATGTCTTCTATATTAATATCTGAATTAGAGTCACTTTTGTATTGTTAAGTTCTTTGAATTTCATAAAGTTGTGTTTGCAATTGTTCAATTTGCACTCTTACTTTCTAAAATTCATGTCACGAGAGTCACGTTTTTGGTAATTTTGACATCTCAAAGGCATTTTTTTCTCTCTCTTTTTCTTTTTTTTTTAAGAAAAAAATCAAACTGAAACTAGATAAAATAGATAGCAAAATGAATTGAGAATGTCAAAATTAGGGGGAAGGACTTTTTTTGAAAAGAAGGTATAATCGTAAGGGTTTTCTTGAAAATTTTGAGAAAAGGGAATGGATAATATATAATTAAAAGAAAGAGTTGACCTAATAAAAATGGGTGGTGATGTAATAATGGATTACACGTGGTGGCTTTTGGTTGGTCAAGGGTACTGACATGATTGTTTACGATTGGTGATTACAATTGTAGAATTTTGAAGCTTTTTTACAATTTTCAGAGTGATATGAAGGTGCGGATCATGGTGCTCTAATACCAAATGGCTTAGGAGTAGAATTGGTAAGAAAAAAAAACATTAATTTTGGCCAGGTTCAAAATCCCATTATGGTGGTTTTCCAACCTAATTACCATTTAGGTCGGCTTGACCTAATACACAAGATTATGAATAGAGAAGAAATTATCTTAAAACTACAATATATTGAATTGAAAATTGATGTCTTATAACAAAAATTAGGACCTATCTGTATTAAAATTATAGGATTAAAATATAAATAAATAAGACTTGTTGATGATGAGTTATGGTGGGTTATTTGGACGACTTGCAAGTTGAGAGTAGCAAGTTGGCTTGTGGATAGTGAGTTATGACAGACTATTTGGACAATACAGAAACTTATTAACGATAAGCTATGATGGACTATTTGAACAACAATAGAATTGATTCCTGCTTTCAAGTTGTTAGCAATAACTTTCCCTATTTTTTAAAATTAATAACTAATTAAATAATCTAAATATTTTCTACTTCTCAAAAATTTATATTTTTTTATGAACAAAATGATTTCTAATTAAATACAAGTATAAAGGCCCACACATTTGTTTCGGTAAATGAAATTACAATAGGTGATTTTGTCCAAGAAACGAGGTGCAAGTACGTGGGCTTGATCTTTCTGACACCCGGTGGGCAAATGTTTGCAAGATGAGATCCAACGGGAGGGAATCTGTGACCCATTTGGAGTCATGTGCATGTGGAACCAAATGTCAGAATTCAGTTACATCTGGCAAACAAATAGGCAACATTTCGCGGCCATGGACGGAAGAGAATATGAAGTGCACGGATTTAGACTTTCCCATTCTCATTCAGCAATTATTACATCAAGCTCTTTATTAGACCGTGTTTAAAAGTCTACAAAATAAACACATATTTTGGACCGTTTCTAACCTTTTTTTTTGGCCAATTTTATTTAGGAAAGAAAGAGATATACAGTCTATTTTAAATCATTAAAGTCAATAATTTCAACCAAAAGTAAATAAATGCTACGGATTTTAACACGTAAAACCGTAAAAACTGATCCAATAAACATTGTAGGAATTCCGTTCTGAGTTTTGACTTAATTAAGCAGTTGTATACTGCATGACTTTTACATAAATTTATTGCTTTTTAAAATCAAGACCAACATCGGGATGTAATTTGATTCACGAAAAATTCTATAAAAAATATAATTTTTTTAGAAATAAAAAATATTTAAATTATTTAATTAATCAGTGATTGATTTTAATTCTATTTTTTATAAAGTACAAAAAATTACTTATTCAATCTCCTAAATAATTTGTTGTGCTTTTAATAAAATAAAAATATAAAATTATACTTATAAAATTTAAAAAATAATAAAGATATCATTTTAAAAATTTATCAACTGTCTTAATAAAGGAGTATAATCTTTCTTAAAATATTTTAAGTATTTTGATAATATTTTTTAAAAAAATTATAAGTGAACTAAATATCATATGAACTTATTTCTAAGAAAATTTTATTTTTTTAATATCAATCAAATAATTTTTAATATTTTTTAAAAAATTAAATACAAAAACTTATCTTGTAAGAAGTTTAACTTCCTACAAAAATATAATTCTTATGTGTACTATACGGATGCTTAGTGGTATTAGCTAATTGAGTATTACTAATTTGGCATGATCTTCTTTCACACTGGATTTGCACATACAAAAGAGAGATAAAACCTATATTTATTTATGGTCTTTCCTTTATATTACGTGAGAATTATACAGAAAATTTTTTTTAGACACACATTATATATTATATAAAGTATAGGGTAATAATTATAAATGGTATATACATTAATTAATATTTTTTTATACATTTAGTTTATAAATTTTATAATATGTATAGAAGAATTTATTCAACATGCATTTCTCTGGTCAATGCATGATCTGATCCGCATATGGAGGTCAGAATCCAACAAAAACAAGAACAACTTGTCAACTACCAACTTGCGAAGGTAACGACGAGGTTTAACTTCAAAATGAAAAAAAAAAAGTCGAAATATAAATTAATTTAGATACTGTTAATTTTATCTATAGACATTTTTTAAGAAAATTTTACTTGTTTGTATTAAATATAGAATTTTGATGTCATTTATATAAAAAGAAAATACATATTACAATAATTTGGAAGAAATAATTTTCTTTTTCAAAAACAGAAAATGTTATTTTTATCACATTTTTTTACTTTTAATATTAAATAAAGAGATATTTTTAATTATTTTAATATTTTATATGTATAAAACGCGGAATTATTACAACGGGAGTGTTTTCCGTCGTTAACGGGAGCCATATATCCTAGTCATGTTAACCGCGCTAATATTCGACAGGACAGTAGCCAGAGTAGTAGCCAACCAAACTAGCACACTATAAAAGACAAGCGCAGTCACGCGTTTCAAACTCGTTCCCAGAGACTCCCAATTCCGATTCGCTCCTTCCCCGTTTTCTCACATTATAACAGAGTCCCTTCTCTTCACGTCTGGTCTGTTCTCGTCTGTTCTCTGTATTTTCTTTCAAATTTTTGCTGCTTCATCAATAAAGGCGAGCCATGGCATTTCATAGAGCTCTCTCGAAGCAGATCACTAACCGGAGCTCCGTCGGAGCCAGATTCATGTCGACTTGGTTTCGGCACATCGAGCCGGCTCCGAAGGATCCGATTCTCGGCGTTACCGAGGCTTTCCTTGCCGATCAGAGTCCGAATAAAGTGAATGTTGGAGTTGTGAGTTTTCTCTCTTTTTACTCTTTCTAGTTTCGGTCAATTTTTTGGTCTGTTTTTTCTGGGAAAGTCGTCTATAAACATAGGAAATTGTTGAACGTCATTCTTAAATTGCTTCATTTCCTGCCTCTTACGCCGGCGCAGAAATCCAGGAAAATGATCTTAGTAGCTATGCGAAACTGTTTTATTAGTCGCAGTAAATAGTTAATTTTTCTTTTTTATCAATTTATGAGTTCTGTTTTTTTCTTCTCTTGTTTTTTTTTTCCTTAAAATTCTGATCCGTGCATTTGCAAGTGACTGCTGGCTGTTGCGGTGATTTTGCTTCGTAGAGAGTTCAACTGTTGTCTGTTGAAGTTCATAGGGTGACTGATTCATATGCTCGAAATCATTTTCCTCGTTTATGTCGGTTTTCAAATCTGCCAAATAGAAGGTTGATTGACTTACAGAAAAAATATAAAAGATGAGCCAAGGGATTTTTATTGTTTTGGCCTTTCACATTCTCCGTAAGATATTATTATTTTTCCTTTGTTTAATTTTTCTTATTTTAATATTTGCTTGGCTTTTGAGATATCTAAAAGAGAATGAAAAAGAGAGGGGGAGAGAGCTTTATTCTCAATTATGCACTCAGTTATATTGTTTTCTTATTTCACAGAGAATGATTTTTGTATAGAATATTTGCCATCTATTTAGACAACATTCAAACAGGTTTACAGTTTTTGTGATCTTGGTGTCTGTAAGTATGTTCTTGATTGGATCATTCAGTAACCTGGTTTTTGCTTTTTCTATTTCACAAAGGGTGCTTATCGTGATGACATGGGAAAACCTGTGGTTCTCAAATGTGTTAGAGAAGCAGAGCGGAGGATAGCAGGAAGCGAATTCATGTGAGGAATAATGTTTCATATGTTCTGTGCAAGGCTTTTTGCAATCTCTTAATTCCCTTCACATTTCGATCTTTAATTTTTTTTTTTTTTTTACTCTGTGTTCTCTTGTGATGAAATAAATGAGATGAGATATGTCATTTGCTCGATTTATAATACGGGCCACAGAACTAATATCGAGTGCACTTTTTTCCCTTCCACTAACTACTTTTGACTTTTTGGTATAAACCTCATAACATACTTTGGGAATATTGAGTGCAGCTGGTATTCTTTTGAACTTTTTTCTTTTACCATCTGCTAGTTGCTACGGGGTCCCGATTCCATGCCACTATGATTGATTTCTTTTACTTTTTGGGATAAGTAGGAATCATGCTTCCATACCACCTTAGAAATGTTTATGTGAAAACTCCTGTAGGATTTGGTCATCAAATCTAACATGGACATTAGACATTTTATTTCAATTCATTATTAAAAGAATCCTGCTTCTGTGATTGGTTCTGTGAATATAAAACAGACTGGGATTTCTAAATTGATGCTATGGAAACCTGACACTATTGCCTTGGAGCAAGATCTGTTTCAATGATCCTTTTGCTATTTTGATTTGATCTCAAAGAAGAAAAATTGGGCTTGTATTCCATTAGTATGTTTAAACCATCTTTACTTTGTCATCTCTTATTTCATCATTGGGCTTTTCTATTGAATGCCTTAGCTGTGTGAATCCTCCTAAATGTTGGAGACTAAGTGGCCACATTCTCTTGAATTGTTGTCAAGTGGTAGTTAAAGAGGACACTAGCATTTGTATTTTATTTAGGAGTAGAAAAAGGTTCTTACAATGAAGGTTGTAACTTTCAAAATTTCTTTCAAAATTCTTCGCTTCTGTCCACCTAGACATGACCATGTCTCCTCTTATACCTTCTATTGTCCCTGGGTTTAGTAATTATTTGAGGATGACATAATTAAGTGAAATTTAAATTCTCAGGGTTCATTACAGAATTTTTTCTAACCAAACCTCCTTCAGGGACTAATTTATATGAAAACCAATAGCAATACTCTCTGTCAACAGCTTTCTTTAAAAATTTTGTTTTGCCCAGCCAAGTGATGAAACAAAAGCATTACCTTTCCAAATAATTCCAGCTTCTTTTATCACTTTTCTCATGAATATATCCCATTGTTAACTTATACTGATGTAAATATAGTCACACATTTTCTTTCTGTTTGGTAGGGAGTATCTCCCTATTGGTGGAAGCCTGAAGATGGTAGAAGAATCATTGAAGCTGGCTTATGGGGAGAACTCTGAGTTCATCAAAGACAAAAGAATAGCTGCAGTGCAAGCTTTATCTGGGACTGGTGCTTGTCGACTCTTTGCTGCATTTCAACAGCGCTTTCATCCTGATTCCCACATATATATACCAAATCCTACCTGGTCCAAGTAAGTATTTTGAGACACACATCTTTCTTTAAGTCTCTAATGGTTTCCTGGTAGTCCTTCAAATTTTTTTATTTAGTTAGAAAATTTTTCCTACCTTCTGGGAGTAATTATTTCTATTGTGAGATATTACAGCCACCATAACATCTGGAGAGATGCTGGAGTGCCTATGAAGATATACCATTACTATCACCCAGAGTCCAGGGGCTTGGATTTTGCTGGACTGATGGATGACATAAAGGTCATACACCCAGATTGCTAACACTTTTCAGACTGGTTCTATCTGTCAATTTTTATATATGCAGACATCGGTAGTACGCCATTCTCTTCTTAACTCTTAGAAAATTCGATACTTTGTATACAGAATGCTCCAAATGGTTCATTCTTTCTGCTTCACG
Organism: Saraca asoca; assembly: GCA_026873985.1. Taxonomy (NCBI): domain Eukaryota; kingdom Viridiplantae; phylum Streptophyta; class Magnoliopsida; order Fabales; family Fabaceae; genus Saraca; species Saraca asoca. Next base: position 9,455 of record JANHAO010017781.1, read on the forward strand.
CTTGTGCTCACAACCCCACTGGAGTTGATCCTTCAGAAGAACAATGGAGAGAAATCTCTTCCCAGTTCAAGGTAAACAACTTACCTCTGATTTCTATATAAAATATTACAATTCATAGGCCATTTTTTCCCCTCATGTAGTTGTTCATTATTATGATTATTTGCAGGTAAAAGGTCATTTTCCTTTCTTTGACATGGCATATCAAGGTTTTGCCAGTGGCAATCCAGAGCGAGATGCAAAAGCTATCAGGATTTTTCTTGAGGATGGGCATTTAATAGGACTTGCTCAGTCATATGCAAAAAACATGGGACTGTATGGCCAGAGGGTAGGATGTCTAAGGTAATTTTCTATTTATTATCTGAATGTGGATATTTATTTCAATACTTGCTTTGGTTAAAATGTTGAGTATGGCAAAATACCACGTATAAATGGGCTCTTTGGTGGCATTTTCCTGCTGTTGGGGAGTGAGATTTGTTGAACCTATATGATTTGCTTCATACGATACCTGCGGACCACCTAAATGTAAGCTGTACCCGTGGCATATGTGTCATATTACACTAATGCCTTGATTTGTACTCCGATACTAAGTTCCCCAATTTCAGTTGATTTTGCCATTTCAGCTCTTGTTTGTTTTTATACCTGTCACAGCCTTGTACTGAAAGCCAAGGCTTGCATATTGAGGTGTAACTTAAATGTTTTAAAAATGAGACTGCAATCCGATTCAAATTATCCCTATATATGGAGCAGCATTTAAACTCAGAACTGAAAATTATATTTCCAAATTACTCCTAGTACATTCTGGAGTGCTGCTTGGTCAGCAATTCTAATATTCCTTGTGCAAAACATTGAAGTTTTAAAAGTTTGAAACCCAGAATTTCTGGTTTGGCCATGAATTGCATTCAGAAAAGGAAAATCGTTAACTAAGTTCTTTGCAGCTTGCTTTGCGAAGATGAAAAACAAGCTGTGGCTGTAAAGAGTCAGTTGCAGCAGCTTGCCAGACCCATGTATAGTAATCCACCTGTTCACGGGGCTCTCATTGTTTCAACCGTTCTTGGTGACCCTGAGTTGAGAAAGCTATGGCTTACAGAAGTCAAGGTAAAGTGCAATTTTCCAATTGCTTGCTCTTGTTGTTCCCTCCCCCCAGATTTTTTTAGAAACAAATGAAACACGTCATAATGCAAAATCCTAGTTTGCATCAATGGGGAGGTGAACACGTGTGATAGTAATTGCCAGTGAATGCATGAGCTTCCTGGCGGCAATGGTGCCCTGGTCTTGGTTTTAGGCAGTGGACACAGTATGTTAGGAGGCATGCAATTTTCGTGTATGGGAAGATGCCTTCAACATCAATAATGTGCCTTTTAAGATTTTATGATTTCACAGGCCTTTCTGGTGTTATGATTTCTACTTTCTCTTTCACTCGAGTCTTGAAATCAAGTACGCATTGTATGTGTTTGAAATTTAAACAAATTTGAAAGATCTGATATGACAACCTAATATGTTTGGGCTACTCTTTAAACAGGAGAGGTTTATCAAATATTTCCGTTTTCACACCTTAATAACATGGTTTTAAGTAAAAAAAATTTAAATGGTTTTTGGGATTCTCATTCATTTTCGTTGTGGGAAATTGGGTAGGGCAGGAAGAGAGACTAAAATAGGACACGAGTATTGATCATGGACAGATGAATTGTGTTCTATTTCGTGCATTTGCACACTAAAGCGAGAAATTATTATCAAATTGCATTCATCAACGCTAATTCTTGTTTCTAATTTCCACTATAACTTGTTTATATGAGTTTGTAATAAAATTTTATTGTCGAGATATATGCATAATAAATATTTACCTTCTTGAACTGTGTTTAGTTCTTATTTCTTTTTGTCAATGAACATGTGGTGTCCCATATCATCCAAATTGTATCTAGGTAGCAAATATATTGTTGCTTTATGTTACTTGCACCTCCTTAAGGGGGCGTTTGGTACACTAATTCTTTTTTTATTCCTAGGAATCATGTTTCTTGAGAATGTTAAAAATACGTTTAGTTTATTTTAAACATTCCTGGGAATATTAAACATCCCCATGTTTGGTTCTAATATAACTTTCTTGGGAATCTTGGCATTTTTGTCCAAAATACCCCTATATATTTTAAGTTAAAAAAATAAAGATGATGAGAGAGAAAGTATAAGAGAAAGGATGAGAGGGGATGAGAGAGAAAGTGTGAGAGAGGGGATGAGGGAGAAAGAGTAAGAAAGGATGAGAGAGAGTATGTGAGAAAAGGGATGAGAGAGAAAGTATGAGAGAAGGGATGAGAGAGAAAGAGTGAGAGAGGATGAGAGAGAGTGTGTGAGAAAGGGGATGAAAGAGAAAGAGTGAGAGAGGATGAGAGAGAAAGTATGAGAGAGAAAGAGTGAGGAAGGATGAGAGAGAGTGTGTGAGAAAGGGAATGAGAGAAAAAGTGTGAGAGAGGATGAGAGAGAGAGTGAGGAAGGATGAGAGAGAAAGTGAGACAGAGGATGAGAGGGGATGAGAGGGAAAGTGTAAGAGAGGATGAGAGAGTGAGGAAGGATGAGGGAGTGTGAGAAAGGAATGAGAGAAAAAGTGTGAGAGAAGATAAGAGAGAAAGTGTGTGAGAGAGAAAGAGTGAGAGAGTATGAGAGAGGATGAGAGAGAGAGTGAGATAGAGGATGAGAGAGAAAGTGTGAGAGGGGATGAGAGAGAAAGTGTGAGAAAGGGAATGAGAGAGAAAGTGTGAGAGAGGATGAGAGAGAGTGAGGAAGGATAAGAGAGAAAGTGAGATAGAGGGGATGAGAGAGAAAATGTGAGAGAGGATGAGAGAGAAAGTGTGAGAAAGGGGATGACAGAGAAAGAGAAAGTGAGGAAAGATGAGAGAGAAAGTGAGACAAATAATGAGAGAAAGTGAGAGAGAAAGTGTGAGGGAGGATGAGAGAGAAAGTGTGAGAAAGGATGATAGAGAAAGTGAAGGGTATATATATTTTTTTTTCCATTAATAAAGGGTATATTTATCTTTTTTCCCACAAAAACATTCCCATACCCATGGAAAACTAAGATTTTCACCCCTTATGAGAATCATTTTGTGGGAAAGTTGACAAAGAATGATTCTTGGAATCTTAGTTTCCTGGAAATATTTTTTTAAAAAATGGCTACCAAATATAGGAAACAAAGTTTCCCAAGTTAGGATTCCTGGAATCTTAGTTTCCTAAGAGGGTGTTTGGTAGGGGAAAATTTTCAGTTTTCCAAGAATCCTAATTTGGGAAACTTTATTTCCTATGTTTGATAATCATTTTTTAAAAAAACATTCCCAGAAAACTAAGATTCCAGGAATCATTTTTTGCCAACTTTCCAACAAAATCATCCCATGGGGGGTGGGAATCTTAGTTTCCCATAAGCATGAGAATGTTTTTGTGGGAAAAAAGACAAATATACCCTTTTTTAATGAGAAAAAAGATATATATATATATATATATCCTTTACTTTCTCTCTCATCCCCTCTCTTACTCTCTCTCATCCTCTTTCTCACTTTCTCTTTCATCCTTCCTCACTCTCTCACTCTTTCTCTCTCATCCCTTTTCTCACTCTCTCTCTCATCCTCTGTCTCACTTTCTCTCTCATCCTTCCTCACTCTCTCTCATCCTCTCTCATCCCTTCTCTCACTCTCTCTCATCCTCTGTCTCACTTTCCCTCTCATCCCCTCTCTCACACTTTCTCTCTCATCCTTCCTCACTCTCTCACTTTCTCTCTCATCCCCTTTCTCATTTTCTCTTTCATCCCCTCTCTTACTTTCTTTCTCATCCTTTCTCTCATCATCTATTTTTTTAACTTAAAATAGATAGGAGTATTTTAGACAAAAATGCCAAGATTCTCAAGAAAGTTATATTAGAACCAAACGTGGAGATATCTAACATTTCCAAGAATATTTAAGGTAAACCAAACACATTTTTAACATTCCTAGAAATCATCATTCTCAAGAAACATGATTCCCAGGAACGAAAAAAGAATCAGTGTACCAAACGCCCCCTAAGAATAAAGTTTTGGTAGATACTCCAACTAGTCAATTTTTTGTTTTGTACATGCCAATTGCCAAAGTAGGGATTTGACTTTCTGTAAATGGTAGAAGTATTTTAGAGAATAAAGTACTTCACCATAACCATTAATGAGCAAACCAAGAGGTTATTTAATTATAAATTTAAAAATTACCTTTTTAATTGCTTGTTATATGTATCAAATGCAGAATCACTGATTTTCTTATCAATAGTTAAGTTGATGCACTTTACTTTTTTGAAGTGCAAAATGTATTTTAAAGGTGTTAAATCTATTTTTTTTTTGTGGGGGAGGGGGGGGGGGGGGGGGGGGGGGGTGGAGAGGGGAGGGAGAATCTGACTAAGGCTAA
>JANHAO010017782.1:0-13839 GCA_026873985.1 Saraca asoca
CTAAATGGAGTTTTCAAGGGTTTAGGCCTTCTGAAATTTTCCCTATCCCTTTCTGCCAAGAAAATTTTATCTTGGGAATCCGATAGGATGCTATAGGCACTATGGTGACTTGAGAATGGGAGTCATTCATCCTTGCCCTTCTTAGCGGGCTGATGATCAGGGTTATCATTCCCATTTCCATGATGACCCCTCTTTTTGTTTTGAGTCGAGCTGTTTGACTCGGACTTCTACAAGCTGAAAGTTTCATCCCATCTAATCTACTTCACGGCCCACTCGTAGAACTCACCTAAGCTGCCAACTGGGGACTTGTACAAACTCTTGAATAGCTTTCCATCTCTGTGGAGTCTCACCGAGATGGCAGTCAGAATAGCCTCATCTAAGGACTTCTCAACATTGTTGACCTCACGCCTGAAGTGGGCGATATAGTCCTTCAGTGTTTCATGCTTACCCTAGAAGACTGTAGTGAGATGGCAGGGGGCCGTAAGCTGCTTCCCCAATGCTCGATATTGATCAACATACTTTTCCTGGCATTCCTCCTAATTGTTGATGCCGCGAGCTAGGATGTTGCTGAACCACATTCGAGGGACTTCACCCAAAGTAGCGGGGAAGACGCAGCACCTGATCAAGGAGTTACAGGCTTATAGATCCATCTAGGACTTTAAGTTTGCATGGGAGGGGTTCCTCCACGATCTCTCTTAAGAATGGGGTTCGCTCCGCAAAGTGACTTCGGTCACTTTGAGCCTGAGGATGCTCCTCCAAATGCTTGACTCTTTGAAGGAGATCTCCTACCAAAATGTCCAAGCCCCCTAGTCCTTAGCTAGAGACTTGGTGGTTTGGTTCACTATTCTAGCTGTGTGGAAGGCGATTTGAAGTTTGCTCCTGATCAGTTTCTCTAGAGCGCTCAACCTCGGGTACGACAGTCTCAGCCCATCCCTGCACATTCTGAGCTTGTGCCTTCACTTACATCGTGATTGTTTTAGCCAACTCTCCCATTCTCAAGTTTCTCCTGACATTAAAGCCAGGTTTACGGTCTGTCAGCACCATTAATGATGGGAACTAATTGTACTGAGCTAGTTGGAGGGGCACCAGTAGCTGCTCTGATAATGGGAGTAGAAGACGAGTCCGTCATCAAGACATGACGATCCAGAGGATGAAGCTGTGCATTGGAAGCTCTAGTGGCTCTTCCCTTGGCCATTACAGCAGAAAACAAACCAGAATAGGCGAGATTTCCACAAACGGCGCCAAAAATATTGACAGTGAAATTTGGTTCGTATAGAGAGCCCAAACTTTAGCCAACGGGGAGGGATTCTTATGGGATCTCTGACCTCTATCCGGTTCAAACACAGCAAAATAACAAAATAAACAAAGAAGAAAGGAAGAGTAGAGAAGGAGACACAGGATTTAACGTGGTTCGGCCAAATCTGGATATCACCGGACCCTATGTCCAGGGTAGCGTGATGTTCAAGCGATGTTTTTACAAAGTTACAACACTTAGGTTTTTCCTCTCAGTCTCTATTTTAGCAGAGTTTCTGCATGGGCCTCCCTTTACAGAAGGCTCCTCCCTCATATTTTTAAAGTAGAGGAGGTTACAATGGTAATTACATATGCAATAAGTATGTTACATTAACATTTAATGTACAAGACAGAATATATAAACTAAATCTCATTTTTTGGCTATTGCAAATTATCTTCTGTAGGCGGGCCCCATTTGTCCGTTAGGGCAAGGTATAACTTAGTCTTCTGTCTGACGAGCTCTATGTCACTAGTCGCACATCGCTGATCAGATCGCACAATCCGGGGTCATGCACATCATCAGGAAGGAGATGTCAAACTCGCTCTGTCGAGCTCGAGTTCGAGCCGAGGGGTCATACTTGCGACACAGATTAAAGGCATAGCGATCCAGATAGTTCTTCTGATCAGTCCTTTTGTCACTCTTGGACTTCTCATGTGTCCATTCAGGACGAAGCGATTTTCTCATATAATAATTTTAAATAAGAATTAAGAAAGTAAAATTTTGAGAAAATAAAGATTTTTTCAATTCAAAAGGGGGAGACATAATTAAAAAGGAAGAATAAAAGTAAAAATTAAAATTTGAATCTAAAAATTAAACTTTGATTCTGAATTTTTCATACTTATTTAAAATTGTTTGTCACCATAAAAAAGGGGGAGATTGTTAGTCTTATTTGCCTAACTAATAAGATTGTTAGCATTTTGCATATTGTTAGCATTTGATTGCTTTGTTATTTGTCCCTACTTGATTTTGATGTTGAAAACAATTTATATATGACAATATTCTTTAGTATTTGATATTTATTTTGCAGGATCAAAGTGAGATCAAAATAAATATGATTCAAAAGACCCACAACATCATATAGTACTTATTTTATCTTTTTTAGGATCTTTTGTAAGTAATGTTCTATTCAAATCTTGATACAATTAAAATTTCTTAAAACTAAGAAAATGTGGTAGAAATAAATCTCTTGAAGTGATTTAAAAATTAAATATTTTTGAAACAAGTTTTTTAAAATGATCTTTGAAAAGTATATTTTATAAAAACCATTTTACACTTTGTGAATTGATTCATGTTGAAAATCTTGTGAAAACTACTCAAATCGATTTACCAATCGATTCATAAAGAAAAGCTTTGAAAAATGTTTTTACCGAAGGTTGGGAAAATCATCTGAATCGATTCCCTAATCAATTCAACACCTAATTTTAAAATACTATAATTCAATTCATCAATAGATTCGATCTTCAATTTTTACATAAGCTAATCGATTTATAAATTGATTAGTCAGTTATTAGTTAGTTATAACCACTATGAATAGATTCACAATTTGATTCAAGGACTAAAAATTAGTTATATTTTAAATATCAGTTACAATAACTATAAATACTCCTAACTCTATTTCAAACATAACAGTTTTCAAAACTAATACACTTCTTCAAGAGTGAAATTCTCACAGAAAATTGAGTTTAATAAAATTCATCTCTACCTTTCTTTATCTGATCAAATTAAGAATTCTTTATCAAGATTTAAAGAGGAATTTATAGCTAGATGTTTGAAATTGTCATTGCAACTTGGTATTGCATATCTTTACTTTACTTTTGATTTTACCTTCAGATTTTTAGGTTGTTAAGAATTTGTCTATTTTCCAAATTACAATTTCTAGGCTGATAAAAATTGGAGATATGAAGGAAGAAGCTGATATTTCCTTTGTATCTTCTTTAGCTATGAGATTGATTACAGTTAGTTGAAATTTGCATTGAATTCTTTGTAGATCTTTAGGTTACAAGGTTGATCACAGTTTGAAGAGATAGAAGAATTATTGCATCTAGGTTTGGCAAGAGCTCGGTGAAATCTTGTTATTCTTAGGTTTAGCACGGGCCCAAAAAAATTCTTATTGTATAAACTGGTTGTTTAGAAGCCTAGTTAAAATCCTGATTATAGTAACAAAAAGAAGTCATCTGGTTGAGAATTGACTCAATGGATATAGACTTCACCTACAGTTTCAGGTGAAATTGAATCACTTTAAAAATAGTAATATCTTTAATATTTCTTTATAATTCTTTATTTTCTACAATTCAATTTACTACAACATAATACTTCTATCATTCTAAATTGATATAACAAATTCTACTATACTGCATAATTGTAATTCTGCATAATACTGAAACTATTTCTGCACATTTATATATTTTGTTGTAACTAATAATCTGTATCTAATACACTCTCATACAATCTTGATTAATTGTTTACTTGGATTTGCAATATCATAACATTTCAATTTAGTTACTCCAATTAAGTTGATGAATATTCCATTAGCTTCCTAATCTAATTCAAATAACTTATGCTTTTACAACTAAATAAAATCCAAATTATTTTCAAGAGAATATACCATTTACTAACGTAAAAAGGGAAAGATCATTTTTAAGCACTCTGATATATATATATATATATTAATATACACATATATTCTCAGGACTTACAGATTGCTCGCCTATGGCAATGGAGGGTACGGCTGTGAAAAACCTTTCTATATGCTACTATACATCCCTTGAGCGCTAAAGATAGAAGGCATTTGGCTCTTTCATGTATAAACAAAAAAATCAAATTGAAAAAGTTAATTATAATATTATTTTTCATAAAAAAATATTAGAAACTACTTATATGGCAAAGGAAGTTTAAGCTTTTAGTGATAGTTATTTATCTCAATAGATCTGCAAATGGGTCGAGATCTCTCAAACAGCTAACTCTCATGTTGCTAGGTGGGGGCCCAGGGTTTAGGTCCGAGAGTGACAGCATGCTTATCTTTTGAATATAGGCAAACATCTTCTGAATTTCTTCTTGCCTAGCCTCGATTTTCCTTTCTCAATTGAGCAGTAATCTTTTCTCTCACCTTCTGTGTCATTGAGCAGTAATCTCTACAGTAAGATCCTTCACAAATATTGATGATCCTTAGATATGCTTTGGTGATCCCCCAAAATAGGCCTTAAGACCCACCCCTCCCCCAACCCCCTTGATAAAAAAAAATATAATTAATAAAATGGTCAAATTACTCATAATATATAATTGAAAAAAATATAAGGTAAGATGGCCAAATTTACTGAAAAGCCTCGGATTAGCTTCACTTCACAAGTTCATCCCATATTTGTTAATTAATGAAGTTGTATTTCTCAAAGGCGCTTTCATCACCTTCCCTCTTGACAGTGATGTAATCTCTTGTCAACCGATTTTTGAAGTCCTTCAGCAACTTCCTCACAAGCTTTAAGGCTTCTTTTCTCCTCCCTGCATCAATATCAAAGGTGGCCTACAAGACAACACACATATAGATTATACTTATATATAAATATTGTAAGAAGATAGTTATATATATATATATCTTAAACAAAAATTGAAGATAAGTAATATATACTATGACATCCTACCAAATGTTCTTCTTGATGTTTTTTGGTATTTGTTTATGATGCTCAATATTGATTGGCACTTTCGTACGTGCCAACATTCCAATATAGCTTTCATATTTTAAACCAGTAGCCTCAGTAACCTAACTCTTAGGATTGAAGTTAACCTTTATCTTCCTTTTTCTACTACGCATAAAGGTCATTTCCTTCATAAAGGTATTACCCCTTGTACTTTTCTCAATATGCTAAGAAGGATCTATATGATTATTTAAAAGAAAAAAGAAAGAAGTTAACTAACAAACAAATGTTTCTAAAACTAAACATACCATCATATATCATTGAAATTTATATAAAAAATCACCATAAATTAAATTAGTTTTGTTTACAAATGGTGAAGGAAAGATAAGTATTTTTGAACTACGTTACTCACTATTAACTATATTCATACAAAACTATTATATTAGCTTTATTCTGAATGGGAAATGACTTTTACGGTCTTTATGGACTGCATTTGATGATTTTGAATGGAAATGGTTATGTTCAAAGTTTCAATTTCACTACTTAGATTACAATGAAAATCTTATTCATAACTACTTTGTAAGTGATACAAAACAGGGTATGCATGACTAGACAATCTATGCCAAGAAACATAATTAAAAAATAAATCCTAACCGAAAACATTTCTAATAATCAAATTAAGAAACAAAAGAGGAAAAAAAGCTAAACCCTAAAAATACAAACCATCAGCAAAGAACAAAGCAAAAAAAAAAAGTCAAAAAAAATTGACATAACTTGGCAAAGAAGAAATGATACAATGTACTAAGAATGAAGTTCCATACCTCAATTAAAGATGGATTTGAAATGCAATGATCCAAGACATCGAAGACAATCAAAAACAATAAAGAAGAAAGTAGCAAGCGTTTGAGAATGATATTAGGTAAATGTTTAAAAAAAAAAGAAAGCAAATGAGAGTAGGGGAAGAACTAACTTATTACATAAGAAGCCTAGACTTTAAACATCTATTATTAAGAAATAATCGACGTTTATTCTCATGCATCTATATTGATTTTTTTTATTAAAACTGATGCATTAATTTTCATTATATTTACAAAAACACCATTGTCATTTCATATATTATTCCCACATTGTATTTTTTATATTTTTTTCATTTTGTTTATGCATGGGTTATGTATTAGAACCGATGTCATTTCTCTCTTTAGACATCGGTGTTCTATAAAAAAATCAACACCTTTTCTTTAAATTGTCTATTTTAAAAACAAACATCTAATATTATATGTCATAGCATTTTTTAATTAATTTTATCCATTTCATTTTTTGGATAATATTATTATATTTTCACACATAATTTACCCAAGTCTAACTATTTTCTGAAAAATATAGTCAATTAAAAATATATTTAAATATTTTTGAATTATTTGTCCATTTAATAATATTTCAATAATTGAATTATTTTGCACGTTAGATAATATTTAATTTTACAAAAAATTATGTGGATTGTATTAAGGACGTTAGTTTATATTAAAAAGATCGACATTGTTTCTATTAATTTTTTATTAAATTTACAAACCTACTCCAAATTACATTTTTACAGAAACATTAGAAAGAAAATTACAAAAACATTATTGTTGAATCAATGTTCTGGATTGCTTACAACAAATTAACATTAAATTGTTGAAACTTCTAAGATTACTCAAAGTCTTTTGTTTAAAGGATTAATGCATATGTCTTGTTTAAAGGTAAAAAGGAAATAGAAGAATCATTTATATACAAACTAATAAAAAAAAAGAGAAAGAAAAAGGAAAAAATAATCTATAAACCTTCAAACAAGCTTAAGTAGAATGATACGAAGCAACGATGCTTGTAATTTTTGCACTTACTAGCATATTACTTATTGAGGAAGAGGAGTTTGCAAAGTAAGGATAGAAATTTCATTTCATAGCTTAAATAATCGTTCTAAAACTTATAAAATGGAATTCCTATACTTAACTTTTAAACCACTCTTCCCAAAAGTAAGTTGCAATATGCTAATTAATGAGAGGAGATGCATTAACCTTTTATAATAGATGAGATATTAGACGTCATTTATTTATGTTGAAATTGACATTTAATATCATATATTTACATCAATTGTTAATTAAAAATCGATGTTTAATATACGTATCTTCGTATAATAGAATGTAAATGCATTGAATTTATTTTGAATTATTTTGACTATTCTCGTTATCTTCATATAATGGAAGAAATTAATAATCATTAGAGAATTTTACAATTTTGTAGTTTTGAAAAATGAAAAATTAATTGTAGCACTATCATATCACTAAATTAGTTGTACGTAAACAATTTGCATTAGTTCAATTGATAAATTAATAAAATAATTTATTTGACTAAATATAAGAAGTTCTTTGAAGCACAATCAAATAAGAATTTAATTGATAAATTAATAAAAAAAATTTGACAGTTGAAGAGTCATAGATTTTAAAGATGCTATAAACCTAAACGGTATAAATTAAATAATTGTAAAAATACGTTAGTTCATTAACTCAAATAGATACCAAATGTGATATTAAGTTTAGACATTGATTATTTAATAAGAACTAACATTGTAATTTTTCTCATATTTACAAAAACACCACCACGCTTATGTATAAGTTGGTTTACCTTTCACCTGACATGTCTATTTAACAATATTGTTTCTGCATTTTGTAGCAGTGTTTATTTATTTAATTGTAATAGTACAAAATGTTACAAAAATCACATTGTTAATATTTGACTTAATTTATTATAAGTGCTAATTAATTAATTAGCAAGACAATTAATTGCAACAATTTTGTACTAAAGTAATTCATCTATATAACATTTCCATTAATTGATTTAATTTTAACAATATGGTACAAAATGTTACAAAATTCCAATTATTTGCCATAAATTCATTAAAAATAATTGACTTAATTTATTATAAATACTAATTAATTAATTGTCAAAACAATTAATTACAACAAAATTAGTAGACAATTTCCATTCCAAGAAAAATGGCTTCTACCAAGCATTTACAAAATAGAGAATCCTTCTTAAACCTAAAATAGAGACTCTACCCACCAACCTAAAACAAAGACTGCACTCACCAGCTTGAAACTACACCACCTTCCTTCCTAGACTATATGTAAAAGAATAATAACACAAAATAGAACCTATGAAAATACAAGTAATCCTAGCAATAATTTCACCAACATCCTAAACTTGTTATAATTTTCACAATCCACCCACATGAAATATTCATAGTGCTCATTCTTTATTCCTTACTTCGGGCATCTTAGACACTTCCTACCAGGATTCCTTCTAGTGGAAGAAGTCAGCAAAATAGGCCTTAAGCCACAATCATAGGTTGAATAAGTTGCAATGTTAGTAGAAGAAGAGGAAGAATATCCCCCACCAAAATGGTTGCAAACCCTCCATCTCCCCTTATTGTTACTTTGTAGCTATAGAATTGACTGTGCCATGGAGGAAGAAGATTAAAACCCTAGTCTAAGATGGATTACTTTTCCCTTTTTATTCACAAGAAGAAACAACCCTATTCAACTAGGTTGGAAAGGGAGTAAACCCAGTTTGCAAAAATGTCAAGCCACACAAGCATTGGTGCATCCACATCAGCTTTCCATTAGCAATTTGAATGACACACTAAGTGAAAGACTAAATTGGACAAATTGATGTTAGTGAGGGATGAAATTGATTCAAAATATATCATAGGGACAGAATTGAGAAAATTTGCATATGTTAGGGATGAAAGTGAGTGTTTTCTTTTACATAAATTAAATATAATAAATATATATAGATTTTATATTCTAATCATTAAAACTAAGATATACTTAGTATGCATTAAACAACTATTGTACTAAACTGAAGTATCAAATATGCCATCATAAATTCTAACAACTAATAAATTAAACTCTAACATCATGAAATAAAACTTAAGATATGAATTTTGTCACAAAGTAAACTAAAATAGTTTTGTAGTATTTGGAATAAATATTACTTCGATACATTCAAAATCATAGTAAATAATTTATTTATTTTTACAATAGTTAATAGAATTTATGAAATAATTAATATATTAAAATATTAAAGTATAATTTTTAAATATAATGTTTTCAAATAAACACAGATATACTAATTCCCTTTAACAAAATATCTTTTAAAACATTACACACATGGATTTAAATATAGAAAGAATCTTATGGAAGAAAAATTTTATAAAGTTTATTTAGAAAGGTTTGTTGGGTATTACAGGAGTTGTTGTATCTTCAGCGTCAACAATAAAAAGGCAATGATGATGGGAGAAGCAACTAGAAAGTCAAAGGTATCAAATTTCAATTTCAAACGCACAAAGAAAAATGGAGTTTCAAATTCCACCTATTAAGAGGAATTGTAAATTCTCTAATTTGCATAATCAAAAATTTGAATTAAAATCCCTAGAATTTTTAATATTTTGAATTATTTATTTATTTGAGTAATAAAATTTTAGTATCTAATGATTTTTAACTTAAAATTTAGTGGTATTATATTCTTAGTATTATAATAGTCGTGGTACCCATCCTCACTTAGATGTCATTATATAGAAAGTGTTTTCCACTACCAACAAAGGGTGAGTGAGCAAATTTTTAATTTTTTTTTCTAATTTCAATTCAAATATGGATAAAACTTCTCAATTTAGATTTGGTAGATAATGTTTATTAAAAAAAAATTATTCTTTAAATTTTCACATTATCTTTGAATATCAGATACTAAGTTTGATATTTCATAATTTTTTATTTTTAAAATTTTTATCACTTTTGAGTACTTATCATAATTGTAATTTAAAATATTTTTAAAACTTCATAAAAAATATTTTTAAACTGCATATTTTCTTAAAAATATTTGTTATGACATCTACATATAAACATAACTAAAGGGCATGCATGAACTCTTATTAGTTAAATAATTAAATTTTCTGATATAAAGTAATTAATTTAAATTTTTGAATAAAATAATTTGTAAATAAATTTACCTAAATATTAACTTATTAAAAAAATATTTTTAGAAAGATAAAAAATTTAAATGATAAATTTAATTAATTTAAAATATTAATATAATAATTTTATCAAATTAAAAAAATATAATATTTCCTCATAATTAATGTGAACATAATTGTATCAATTATACAGTCATTTATAATAGATAAAAATATGATAATTATTGTCCATATTTCAATACATTATAATTGAAAGTAATATATTAGTTATGATATCTATATATAAATATAGTTAAAGAGCATGCATGAAGTTTTACTAGTTAAATAATAAAGTTTTTTGGCATGAAGTAATTAATTTATTTTTTTAAAATAATTTATAAATAAAGTTATCTGAATATTAATATATTAAAAAATATCAAAAAAATATCAAAAAAATAAAATGATAAATTTATTAATTTAAAATATTATTATAAAAACATTAACAAATTAAGAAAAATATAATATTTCTTCACAATTAATATGAATATAATTGTATCAATTATATAATTATTTATAATATGTAAAAATATAATGATTATTGTCTATGTTTCAATATATAATAATTTTTATTCTAACTTTATATCATAAATTGCTATCAAATAAAAAATACCATGCATAGCACGTGCTACAAGCTAATTATAAACTATAAAATCAGAAACAAATCATGATCAAATTCAAAATATAAATTTATAAAATATAAAATTTTACTAAGTTGAAATAATCAGCTAAAAAAATAACTACAAACTAAAATATCTTTTTGAAATTAAAATTAATATTCCACTAACTAATTTCCCAAATAACTACTAACTTGTTATGCAAAATGCAGAATTTTGAGTGTAAATAATTTGTTGTTAAACAAATTAATTTTTTTCACTAATTAATTTCATAAACTAATATTTTCAAAGAATTTCAAAGATGAGTATTTCTTTAAAAAAATTTTCTCTTTAACAAAACCATAGAAATTGCAAATTATTTCAACTAAAAATCTAAAATGTATGTGTTACTTAACCTAAATACCACTGAATTATTAAAGTAGAAGGTTGCTTTAAGAAAAAAAAATAGAAAAATGAGAGAAAGGTTGAAGGTAGGCAAAAAATTTGAATAATATGTGTACTTAATAGAGTAGTAAGTATAAAAAACTAGTAAAATGACATGAACAATTAAAAAAAACATATACAAATGAAATTCACATATAGTTGGGACCACTTCAAGTCAAATAAAAATCTTAAAATAGGTCCATCATCTTAATATAAGGTGAGGAAAGGAAGCTTAAAACAACAAATAAGTGATTACACATATCAAACTTATCAAACTTAAAAAACTCTTTTTGTGTTATGAGAAGCAAAGAAATGATTTATTGATAAAAAATGTATGCATATAAATATTTATATTTCATGTGACTCCAAAGCTTATTACCTATTGTAATCTGGTGCTTAAAATTTGCGCTAAAGCAAATAATGGTAATATAATTTTGGTAAGGACATTATTAACATAAAAGGAAGGATTTCTCAATAAGAACAAAAATCAATCCATCTAGCACTAATACGGATTAAAAATAATTAACATCAATTAAGTCATAAATTCATTTAAATAGAGCTAAAATTTAAGTAAAAGAGATAATTGATTGAAAAGGAAACTGATAAAGAGGGAAGATTCAATTTATATAAAGAACTAGTTGAAGCTCCATTCCATGCAAAGGAGATGAAAAATGAGAGTTGAAACAAAATATATTATAAATAAATAATTTAAATAAAAATAAATTTGAGCTAGTACATGGAAGAAGCTGTTAACAATCATGATAAAAAAAATATAAATAGAAAACAAATACAATGACAAGAAAAAACATGGAATTAGAAAAACATGACAATTCTTGCTGATAATGCACATTCCTTGTATAAGTGGATAATTTTTATACCTTAATTGCAACAACAATTTGTGGAGGAAAAAAATAATTATTCTTTTAAAAGAATTTTATAAGATATGAAATACCAATGTCTGTTTTAACCATGCATTGCACATGCTATAAGCTAGTTATAAACTATAAAATCGGAAACACATCATAATCGTAATTCAAAATATAAATTTATAAAATATAAAATTTTACTAACTTGAAATAATCAACTAAACAATAATTACAAACTAAACTATCTTTTTGAAATTAAAAGTAATATTCCACTAATTAATTTTGCAAATAACTACTAACTTGTTATGCAAAATGTAGAATTTTGAGTGTAAATAATTCATTGTTAAACAACTTAATTTTTTTTTCACTAATTAATTTTGTTAACTAATTTTTTTTTCAAAGTATTTCAAATATGAGTATTTCTTTAATGCTTTGCTTTGTAAAATGGAAAAAAATAGAGGAAAGAAAATGAGAAGAAAACAAAATGAGAAGAAAAAAGGTGTTTTATTGATTGGTTAGGTAGAAAATGAGAGAAAAGAAAAGGGAAAAAAATCTGATGGATTAAAATGAAGTTTTATAAAGTTTTGTTGGGGTTGTATTATAAATTTTTATTTTTTTTCCAATGAA
The DNA here is from genome assembly GCA_026873985.1 of Saraca asoca. NCBI lineage: Eukaryota > Viridiplantae > Streptophyta > Magnoliopsida > Fabales > Fabaceae > Saraca > Saraca asoca. The sequence goes on from JANHAO010017782.1 coordinate 12,501, forward strand.
CTATATTGAGTGTGCTGAAAAGTCATTGGGGCCAAATTACAATTTTTTCCAATTTATTTTTCTTTGTCTTCAGCTACCCCTTCCCTCTCCGCGCCCTGCTTCCAAGCCTCCTCTATAAATTACTATTACTGCTGCTCGAGAACCTCCACTGCAAACAACAAGAGGAAGCAGCAAGGATAGAACCAGCAAGTGGAGGAAGCAGCAAGCAGTGAAGCAGCAGAAGTAGATCGACAAAGTAGCAAGGAGAAGCAGATTGACAAGGACAGAAGCAGATTGGCGAGCAAAGTAGCAAGAACACCGAAGGGGAAGAAATGCAACAAGGTGTAACTAGGTGGAAAAAAATTTCAATGGAGCCCACACTTTTTTTCCACCCATTTTTCTTTCCCATCATTTTCCTTTCTCAACCAAGTAAAGGAAAAGTCCAATTTCCATCCTATTTTCCTCTCTTTTTTTCCTTTCCACCCTTTTTTCCTCCAACCAAGTAGGGTGTAAATTTTTTTCTCTTTAACCAAACCACAAAAATTGAAAATTATTTCAACTAAAAATTTAAAAGGTGTGTGTTACTTGACATAAATAGCATTGAATTATTAAATTAGAAGGTTGTTTGAAGAAAAAATAGAAAAATAAGAGAAGGGTTGAAGGGAGGCATAAAATTTGAGTAAGATAACATATGTACTTAATAGAGTAGTAAGTATAAAAAACCAGTTAAATGACATAAGCAATTAAAAAAGTTTGTACAAATGAAATTCATAGATAGTTGGGACCATTTCAAGTTAAATAAAAATCTTAAAATGGCTCCATCATCTTAATATAAGGTTAGGAAAAGAAGCTTAAAACAATAAGTAAGTGATTCAAGATTTCAAGCTTATCAGATTCAAAAAACTCTTTCTACGTTATAAGAAGCAAAGAAATGATTTATTGATAAAGCTTATGTTACATGTGAAAATTGATTTGATCCAAAAGAGCTCGCGAGAAGCCCGAGAACGACAAAAGGATCGATTAGAAGAACTGTCCAGATCGCTATGCCTTCGATCTGTGAGTGCGATGCCTCGGCTCGAACTCAAGCTCGACGGAGCGAGTTCGAGATTTCCTTCCTGATGATGTGCACAACCACGACTGCGCAATCCGGTTGGCAGAATACAACTAACGACGTGGAGCTCGCTAGATAGAAGACCAAGTCATACCTTGCCTAACGGTCAAATGGGGCCTACCTGTAGAAGACAATTTGCAGTAGTCGAAAAAGGAGATTTAGTCTGTATATTCTATCTTGTACATTAAATGCTGATGTAATAGATTTATTACATATGTAATTACCATTGTAACCTCCTCTCCTCTATAA
>JANHAO010017783.1:0-13839 GCA_026873985.1 Saraca asoca
GATTTTTGAGTAAATATTGGCTTCTTTTAAATTATGACTAAGATGGATGTTAAAATTATAGAGTTATTTTACGATTATACATACAAATAGTAGTAGAATTCTTTCAGATGTAGTACTCCAATTGTTTCCCATATTTGCAATAAAAATTCTCATCAAGTATTTCCCGCATAAAGTCGTAATTCGCTTATTCTTTTGTCAGGTGCTTCTAATATAACAGTCCCTAAAGTAGTAAGAACCAAAGTCAACTGTCTCCTTTAATATTTGGTTTGCTGAACAAGAAAAACTAATTTACTTAAATTTATTTCATCCATCTCTTTGGTAATATTTAATTTGATTGATGACATGTTGAGAAAATATCATTCACAAGTAATAATTAAATTAATTTTTATTGATAAAATCACTTGCACATTAATAGTATTTACACTTTCTTACTAAAGACAAACTCTTGAACACCTTACACACCTCACGGCACTGCTAAAGCCTTCGGCTACCTCACTCCTCACTTGAACACACACCAACACTTGACTTGGACAATCCATTTCAGCACACACACATGGAATGAAATGAAGCTTGCAAGGTCGGTACATTCACCGACTCCAAAGAGTGTTGAATATTTCTAGAGATTTCTATTGTTACAAAACTGGCGCACTAAGTATTGAACTTCCTAAAGTTTGGACCAGCTTTTCGATTTGCTGGAAGCTTCATGTGTTTAGTGCATCTTCTAAAGACACGGTGATGTCTCTTAACATGACACTCTTTGTTGCTATCTCAGTTGATATAGTATATGTGATTGTGAGAAGGACAATACTAAAATTCTAATTGCAGGACATAGCTAGCCTTAAAGCACTTCATGAGAACAATATTTGTACACGTTAACTGTTATCAACTATAATTCAATTCATTTTTTTAAACCATTAAACGAATTTTAATTTTTTATTTCAAATAAAATGGATTCTAATTTTTTGTATGATTAAAAATGAGAGGTAAAATCTTAATTGAGAAGAATTTAGGAAGACTGCATTGGCATAGGATGACAAAAAAGTTAAAACATTGCTACATCTATTAGAAGTGAATGATTTTAGTTGTTTTATTTATAATAATATCAATGCTGTTATTTTGTTTCTCTAATTTTGAATTGATAGATGATGAATTCGAATCCAAGTGAACTGGCAATTGAGATTGCAGAAATACTGAATGAGACAATGTCTCTCAAGATAGATGAATGGTGCATCTATAGGGTGCCCGATAACATCCAGAAAGTAAACAAAGACACGGATACCCCTCAAGTGGTTTCAATTGGTCCTTTTTGTTGGAAGAAGAGGTATTCAGAGGAAGTATACTTGAAACTCACTTAACTTGCATTCAACTGAAAACTCATAGCCTATATATAGTCGTATAAAATGACTGTTTGAACTCTGGTACATGAACCATTGTTAATGTCCATACATGAATCACACAACTCTAGATTAGTCTAAAAATTTAAAAATACATGAATTTAAATTTTCTAGATGAATTCAAAAAGTCTCCTAATTATTTGAACCACATAATTACCTAGAAACATGAAAAGAGCATATAGAAACTTGAAAAGATATGTAGATAATTCAAATTACTTTTTCCAACACTTTTCACCATGGCAATCAGAGGCTACAAAATATGGAATTTCACAAGTGGGTATATTTGAAGCATTTGCTCACAAGAACTACCACGAATTTGAACGATATGATAAGCTTCATTGAAAATTTAGAACCAAGTGTTCGTTGTTGTTATGCAGAGAACATCAAATTTAACAAGAAGCAACTTGCCAAAATTATATTTTTGGATGCTTGTTTCATAATTGAGCTTTTCATAAGGGATTATGAAAAATGCTGGTCTAGAGTTGACCATCTTTCAGTAGATGGTTGGTTATCGAATCATAGAGCAATGGATTTGTAGTTACTTGAGAATTAACTACCTTTCTTTGTTCTTGAAAAACTATTCAATTGGACCTCCCCCTCCCTTAAATCTAATAACCTCCCTTTATTTCTTGAACTCACATTCAAGTATTTCAACCATCTCAACAAACAAAGGTTGAATCCTCCAGGTGTTAATATTTGCCACTTTATGGATTTGTTAAGACACTTTCACTTGCACCAACCATCTATTACATGGCCTAAAAGATACACTTCATTTCAGTGCAACTAAATTACAAGAAGCAGGATTGAGGTTTGAGGTAAACAATGAAAGCCAATGCTTCCTAAGATTGAAGTTTTCAGAATGTGTTCTTTGAATTCCCAAGATTATGTTGGAAAATAATAGGACTAAGATTTTGTTTTGTAACATGAGGGCTTTTGAGCAATGTCATTGTCCCTAGGAATCCTACATTTTGGACTATGTTGCCTTTTTGGATTGGCTTATTGACACAGATAAAGATGTGGATGTTTTCATTGAAAATGGAATAATCGTCAACAACTTAGATGATAGCGATGCTGTGGCTGAATTGTTTAATGGTCTTCCAACAAATGCCATAATGACAAATTTGAATTCTGATTAATTGTGAGCACATCTGCAAGAAATTAAATGAATTCTACAAAAATCGTTATAAAAAATTGAAGGCAACTTTGAGGTGTGACTATTGCAAGATCCATGTCAAATGGCCGCTTCCATTGCTGGGATATTACTTCTTTTTTCTTACTTTGTTTCAGACCATATTTCCTAGTATCCAAGCAAAGTAGGGTCGATGAACGGTTAGTTAATTGCTCCTATTATAAGTGGAAATTGGTTTGGTCCAAAAAAGCTCATAAGAAGCCCGAAGCTAACGAGAGGACCAGCTTGAGCATCGCCCAGAGTTATTTCATCGTTAGGTTGCATCGTGAAGTGACCTTGTCAATCCAAGCTTATACACAAAGGAGCGAGCTCAAGCTCACTATTCCTAAGGTCGGGCAAGCAACCTGGTTAACAAAACATAACCTACGACCTAAAGGCTCGTCAGACAGAAGACTAAGTCATGTATTGCCCTAATGGTCGAATGCGGCTCGCTTGGAGAAGACAATTTGTAGTAGCCAAAAAAGGAGATTTAGTCTGAACATCCAATCTTATACATTAAATGTTGATGTAATAGATTTACTACATATGTAATTACCATTGTAACCTCCTTCCTTCTATAAATATGAGGAATGAGCCCCTTTGCAAGAGAGAGCTATTTTTTCGTGTCAAAGCTCTACCAAAACAGAGAGTAAATATTGTAACTTTACAAAAAAAATTACGATAACACACTACTGTGGACGTAGGGTCCAGTGATATCTGGATTTGGTTAAACCACGTTAAACCTTGTGTCTTCTTCTTTGCTCTTCCCTTCATCTTTATTTATTTTGCTGTTTTACTATATTTGGATCATACATAGGTCAGAGATCCCGAAGAATCCCCCCATTGGCCGGAGTTTGGACCATTGCCAAATTTTGACCTTGACATTTTGGTGCCATCTAAGGGATCTAACCTATTCTAGTTCATTCCTACTGTAATGGCCAAGGGAAGAGCTACTAGAGCCTCAAATGCATAATGCCATACTCCAAATGGTCATGTTTCGACAACAAACTCATCTATTGCTCCCATCATTAGGGTAACTATTCCTGTCCCTCCAACCAATTCGATACAACGGGTTCTTGCCACTAATGGTCTTAATGGACCACAAACCTAGCTCCAATGTCATGAGAAACTTGAGTACATGTTAGGAGAACTGACTAAAGTAGTCATGTTATTAGCACAAGGCATGCAAAGACAAGCTGAAACCTCAACGCCTATCAATGCTCTCTAGCAACAGTAAACCCAGCATCCGGGCCATCCAAACCAAGGCAATACCCAAGCTCATCACTCACAAGAGTAGACCCGGAGTCATAACTCTCAAGACAATAGAGACTAAAGTGCCCAACGATCGCCCAGCCAGCACTCTGGGCTACGAGACCCATTAGTTGGAGAGTTGTTTCAGAAGATGGCTTAGTTGGAGAAATGCCTCTGTACTCCAGGTGATTGAGCTCATTATGAGGGACGGTGACCACTCTCTAAGTAAATTGAAGCTCGAACTCTCCCTCTCAAGCTTAGGGTCCCTATGATCTCATTGTGTAATGGGGATTTTGATCCATATGATCATCTGGACGCGTTCAGCATTCAGATGGACTTGTAGACAACTGACCCCTTGGTAAAGTGTCGAGTGTTGTTAATCACATTAGGAGGCATGCCTCGAGCTTAGTTCAGAAGCCTCCCAGCTCACTCTATTGGTAGTTGGGAAGATTTTCAACAGAAGTTCATCAGCCAGTATTGAGCATTGAAGAGATAACTTATACCCCCTTACCACCTTGCTATGGTCTTTTAGTGTAAGCAGGAGTTGCTAAAGGATTACATTGCTAGATTTAGACTCGAAGCTAATTCAGTAGAGAACCCATCTAAAGAAACCATGCTAGCCACCATCTCTGTGGGACTTCGTGAAGATGGTTCGGGAATCAATACCACTTCTGAAGTGTTATGGAGATGCAGCTGAGAGGAAGAAGATGTGATAGATGGGCGACACTTTTAACATGGTTCAGCTAAATTTGGACGGCACTGGACCCTACGTCTACAGTGGAAATTTTATTAATACTGAGTAATTTGCAGAGTTTCTGCTTACAAGGTTCCTCTTCTTTTTTTTCCCCTAACAAGGTTTTCCTTTTTATAGAAGGAGGAGGGAGACATGCATTAATTACATGCTACAGTGTATTACATCATTTAATAAATGAGAAAGACAGTGACGGGACTGCAATCCGACTACTGCAGAATGTGGTTTGTATAATAGGCCTTCCAAGCTGGCCGTAGGTATGCTTCTATTAATATTTGTCACCTGATTCTATTATGCGAGTCACTGAGCATTCCCAACGAGGGACCTGATTGTCGCTGGGGCACGGTAGCGAGCTACAAGCAGAGTGATCGACTAATCATCAAGATGATCCTCGTGATGACTCGCCCGCTAGGTCACTGGGATGCAGGGGTTCCTCATTAAGCCTCTTTTTGATAGGCATGGCGAGTCTTGTCGATGCTTCTTGAATTCAACGATCGCGAGTTCTGTGATCTTTTTTTGTATATAACATTATGCCCCCCAACTCTTGGTTTACCTTGTGAATCGGGAGTTGCATGTTTCCAAGGCTTGATTTGTATCGCCAGTCAGTGTCCTTCTTTGACTAGGATGTCATGTCAAATGTCTTTTATGTTTTGCTTCAGGCCATGCTTTCTCCTGTTTTCCATTTTTGGCCGTTGGCGTGGCATTGTTGCTCATTTGGAGCTGTTGGATGAAGATTTGGCCAGATTCTTTCTGGATTCTTCAAGGGCTTGAGCGAGTCTTTAAATAGTCTGGGATGTTCTTTTATTTAGCCCAAGGAAACACAATGGAGGAAATTGAAGAGCCCCCAGTGCTTTGTTGTTTTGGCTTCCGATCAAGCTTGTTAAGACATGGATGGTCTATTATAGAATGGCGGGAGACAAGGATGGCCAGTTGCATATGGCCTCGACACAGAATCGGCCTAGCGGGGGTCTCACGGTGTCTTCTGGCCACTTCCTCTAGTCGTCACTGGTGGCTCTACTACCTGGACAACCAACTTTACAACTTTTTGAGTTGCTTTGGGTCTGGCTCAAATAGGTGTGCCGGAGGGAATACGTAGGAGGAACTATGGGGCTATTGCTCTTTCGCGAGCCCGACGATTGGTTGTTGGTCTTTTGGCAGTTTTTGTGACGCCAGGCTTTCAGTCTTTTCCCCCTGATGTACCATCGCCTCGCTTGTTGAGGTCTATATGCTGAATGAGTTCTTCCCCTTTTCAAACATTGTAATGAATGCTTTATGCATTGTTGTATGTACACTTTTAATAATTAATGAGAATTTCTCTTTCTAGCTAAGTGACTGTGCTTTATTTTCTAAATGTTCAACTCATTGTGAGTGAAGAGGGAATCGCGTGTGAGCCACGCCCAAGGGATCTCGTTTGAGATATGTGAGATACATATGCATGAGAGCTGTGGGAAATTCGTCAACATGAGAGCTGCAGGGAGTTCCTGCAAGAAATGCAAATATTTTTTTTTTTAAGTTCTCGAGATTGCAAAGTAGGTTCGAGGGTCGCCTTTTGGTTTTGTTTCTGTTTTTGTGATTGTTGTAGCGAGGTGAGAATCGTTTCTCGAAGTTTTATTTTTTGAAGCCGCGAGGTAGGCTCAAGGGTTGTCATACCCTCAGGCTTTGCGAGGTAGGCTCAAGGCCATCGCACCTTCGATTTTATTTTTTCGAAGCCTTAAGGTAGGCTCAAGGGCTGTCGTACCCTTGGGCATTGTGAGGTAGGCTCAAGGCCGTTGCACCGTCAGTTTTGTTTTTTCGAAGCCTCGAGGTAGGCTCAAGGGCCGTCATACCCTCAGGCGTTATGAGGTAGGCTCAAGGCCCTTGCACCCTCAATTTTGTTTTTTTTGAAGCCTCGAGATAGGCTCAAGGGTCATCGTACCCTTGGGCATTGCGAGGTAGGCTCAAGGCCGTTGCACCCTCGATTTTGTTTTAGTTTGGCAAGGTGAGAATCATTTACCAAAGTTTTGTTGTAGCAAGGTGAGAACCAGTTGCTAGAGTGTTTTGTTGTAGCAAGGTGAGAACCGTTTGCTAGAGTTTGTTGTAGCAAGGTGAGAACTGGTTGCTAGAGTGTTTTGTTGTAGCAAAGTGAGAACCATTTGCTATAGTGGAATGTAAAGCTTTCAGGAAATCCTTAGCCAATTGGTGAATATCATTGATTTAGTACATAGCAGTTGGTACAACTGAATACTATTAAGGCTAGATGTTGTCATAGGATTAGAATATGGTTTTGATGGAGGGCTCAGGCTCTTGGGTGATAACTCATTGTGCCTATTAAGTGCACTGTCCTTATAGACTTACCACGTAGTCCTGTAATCGGCCTCCTCTGATGAGGCATTCTATGGCATTTTTTAGTGCTTGGCAATTTGAGGTGGTGTGTCCAGCCTCATTATGGTAGGCACAAAATTTGCTTTGATCCCTGGATTTGGCAGGTGCCCTCATTGGTCCGGGCCTTCCGAAGTCCTTGTTATGCCTTTCAGCTACAAAAATCATGTCCTACGTATTTGACAGGATGCTATAGTTCTCGAGGCGGTCTCTAGGCCGCTGAGGTTTTGCCTTCTTCGCAAGATGAGGAGTGGGGTCAATGTGGCTTTCGCTACCTCTCTTTTTGCTTGCGGAGGGACCATTGTGGCCCATTCGAGGTTTAGATTCCTTCGTTCCAAAGGTTTCTTCCCACCTTACTTGTTTGGTTACCTGATCATAGAATTCAGCGAGATCTTGAGCGGGGGACTCATAGAGGCTCTTGTATAGTTTGCCGTCTTTGTGAAATCCCACTGAGATGGTTGTTAGAATGCTTTTCTCTGAAGGGTTCTCCACGGAGTTGGCTTCATGCTTGAAGCAGTCTAGGTAATCTTTGAGCGACTCATCCTTATGCTAGAAGACCATCACTAGGTGGTAAGGAGGCACAAGTTTCCTCTTCAGTGCTCGATATTGGTCGATAAATTTTCTTTGACATTCCTCTCAGCTGCCTATGCTGCGAGTGGGGAAGCGTTTGAACCATAATCGAGGCATAGTTCCTAGTGTGGTTGAAAGACATGGCACTTCACCAGGGGATTGATCGTTTGGAGGTCCATTTGAGTATTGAGTGCATCCAGGTGATCGCTTGGATCGCTATTCCCTTCATATAGCAGGATAGCGGGCACCTTAAGTTTCTACCAGAGAGGTCGCTTCTCGATCTCCATAGAAAATGGGGAGCCTTCTTGTCGGCGAGACTGATAGCTTTGAGGCTAAGGGTGCTCTTCAAGCTATCTCAACCTTTGGAGAACTTCTTCCATCATAGGATGTTGCCCTTCAAGCTGGAGGGCAGAGCTTTCCGCTTATTGTGAGCCCCCCAGTTGCTGGTTGTCACGATCATCGTAGACTCCTCTCTAAGCTTCTCCTCGAAGCTGTTGGAGTTATGCCATGACCTCTTCTTGTCTTTGGGCATTTTGTGCTTGCGCTAGGGTGAGTGCTTTAATAGTTTCTACCAACTCTTTGACTATATTTTCTAGAGTCGATCGAGATTGATTAGGCATTTCCATCTCTTGCATTTCAGGTGTGACAATATGTTGTTGAGAAGCCGGAGCTGTAGAACTCCGAGTTTTTCTTCCCCTAGCCATTGTTAAACAGCAGTGGAGACTTCAAAGAGTAGATAATCCCCACAGATGGCGCCAAGATGTTGATGTCAAAATTTGGTTCGTACGGCAAAGACAAATTTTGGCCAATAGTGAGTGAGTTTTGGGAATCGATACCGCTTTTGAAGTGTTATGGAGATGCAGCCGAGAGGAAAAAAATGAGATAGATGGGCGACACTTTTAACATGGTTTGGCCAAATCCAGGTGATACCAGACCCTACATCCATGTTGAAAATTTTATTAATACTGAGTGATTTGCAGAGTTTCTACTTACAAGGCTCCTCTTCTTTTTTTTCCCCTAACAAGGTTTTCCTATTTATAGAAGGAGGAGGGAGACATGCATTAATTACATGCTACAGTTGTATTACATCATTTAATAAATGAGAAAGACAGTGATGGGACTCCAATCCAACTGCCACAGAATGTGGTTTGTAGAATAGGCCTTCCAAGCTGGCCGTAGGTATGTTTCTGTCGATATTTGTCACCTGATTCTGTTATGCAAGTCACTGAGCATTCCCAATGAGGGATCCGATTGCCACTGGGGCGTGGTAGCGAGCTTCAAGAGAAGTGATCAACTAATTGTTGAGCTGGTCCTCGTGATGACTCACCCGTTGGGTCACTGGGACGTAGGGGGTCTTCGTTAAGCCACTTTTTGACGGGCATGGTGAGGCTTGTCGATGCTTTGTGTATTCAACGATCACGAGTTCTGCAACCATTTTTTGTATATAACAATGAGAAACTTAACAAAAGTCTATATAAGTCCTTGGTCAAGGACCTCACCAAGTTCTATGAGCGGGTTGCCAAGCAGATTAAGTGGGAAGAGACCTTTGGCTCAGAAAGGTCTGACAAGAAAGACAAAAGAGTCAGCTCCTCTCATGGTAAAATGAGGAGCGATGTGGACCAAGGTGACCACTTCGCCGAGCGGATGACCAAGAAGTCCAAAAGGTCCATGGAAGAATGACCTCAGCACTCGGACCATTATGAATAGTATAGCATCCTATCAGATTCCTAAGATAGGATTTTCATGACAAAAAGGGACAGGGAAGATTTCGGGGTGCCCCGCCCTCTAAAATCCCTTATAGATGGAGAAATCAGGAAAAGTTTTGTCCCTATCATAATGAGGCTGGTCACGACACAACAAATTGTCGGGCCCTCAGGGAGGTAATTGAGGACCTGATCAGAAAGGGGCATCTAAAGGAGTACATCGTACAACCCTCAAGGCAGCTGCCCCAGCCTTCTCAATGCAATACCAACCAAGAGCTGAAGGGCTCGATCCAAATTATATATTGATGTTGTATTTAAAATTTCAAGGTGAATGTAATTGTCACTTCTTTAATTCTGTTGAAAGTTATTTACCGATTGATTTAATGTCATTCACTATGCCCTCTTTGCTTTCATGTGCTAGCAATATCCGTAGCTCGCATGCAGTCAATATATTGCAAATTTTATCAAAGACTTCATACTTCATGCCAACTGTGATCCTTGATCTAGCTGAAACTCCCCGAAGCTTATTCCGGAGAAGAATTGACGAACACTTAACCAATTAAGCTGCGGGCTCGCTGAGGGGTGGAGACACTCAAAACAAACTCACTTAACTAGTTGAGCTATGGGCTCACTGAGGCATGGAGATGCTAAAAACAAACTCACTTAACCAGTGTAGCTGTGGGCTCGATGAGACATGGAGACGCTCAAAATAAACTCACTTAATCAATTAAGCCGTGGGCTCATTGAGGAGTGGAGACGCTCAAAACAAACTCACTTAACCAATTAGATTGTGGGCTCATTGAGGTGTGGAGATGCTCAAAACAAACTCGTTTAACCAGCGTAGCTGTAGGCTCGCTGAGGCATGGAGATGTTTAAAACAAACTCACTTAACCAGCGTAGTTGTGGGCTCGCTGAGGTGTGGAGATGCTCAAAACAAACTCACTTAACCAGAGTAACTACGAGCTCATTGAGGCGTGGAAACTCTCAAAATAAGCTCACTTAACTAGTGCAAAACAAACTCACTTAACCAGTTGGGCTGGGGGCTCGTTGAGGTGTGGAGATGCTTAAAACAAACTCACTTAACCAGTTAAGCTATGGGCTCGCTGAGGTGTGGAGACACTTAGAACAAACTCACTTATGCCAGTGTAGCTGCATGCTCGCTAAGGTGCGGAGATCGCTGAAGCGTAAAGAATTAACGAACCAATTATTCACCTAAGGCAGCAAAATCGTTGAATTTCATAGCTCGCATGTGAACTCAATCATTTCACAACTCATATGCAAACTCAATCATCTCGTAGCTTCCATGTGAGCCCCATCATCTTCCAGCTTCCATACGAGCCCTATCATCTCACAGCTTCCATGCAAGCCCAATCAAGTCGTAGCTCTTATGCGCACTTATCTGTTTGGCCACGAGATCGCTCACTTTTCAAATTTGTAGCTCTCATGCAAACTCAATTAAGTCCCAGCTCTCATGTGCACTCATTTATTTGGCCACAAGATCAGCCCGAGCACGAGGATCGACCTGAGCTGAATGACGCTCTAGTTTGCAACTCATGCTGTCTTCTGACTACGTGTAGGTCACACAGATGGTTTAGATAGAAGCGTTTGCAAAAGAAAAAAAAACAAACAAAAATTATGGAAAAGAAATTTTATTCATTAAAAGACCTCAACGAGGCAGATTTCCATCAGAAAGCTCTAGTTGCAAGCTAATCAAAATATAAAGAGAAAGGCTTTGACTGACTAGGAACTGTAAAGCTACAACTCCCAGCCCGCTGAGCGAGCTGAGAGTTAGGGGGCTTTTGTTATACGTGGAAATTGGTTCGGTCCAGAAGAGATCACAAGAAGCCCGAGACCAACTAGAGGACTAACTCTAGCAGCTCACAAAGTTATTTCATCGTCAGGTCGCATCACGAAGCCACCTCATCAATCCAAGCTCGTGCACGAAGGAGTGAGCTTAAGCTTACTATTCCCATGGTTAGGCAAGTGACCTGGTTAACAAAGCATAACCTACGACCTGAAGGCTTGCCGGACAAAAGACTAAGTCATGTATTACCCCAATGGTCGAATGAGGCTCGCCTATAGAAGATAATCTGCAGTAGCCAAAAAAGGAGATTTAGTCTGAACATCTTAACTTGTACATTAAATGCTGATGTAGTAGATTTACTATATATGTAATTACCATTGTAACCTCCTTTCCTCTATAAATATGAGGAAGGAGCCCCTTTGCAAGAGAGAGCCATTTTTTCATGTCAAAGCTCTGCCAAAACAGAGAACAAGTATTGTAACTTTACAAAAACACTATTACAATAACACACTACCGTGGATGTAGGGTCTAGTGATATCTGGATTTGGCCGAGTCACGTTAAGCCTTGTGTCTTTTTCTCTTCTTTTCCCTTCATCTTTGTTTATTTTGCTATTTTACTATATTTGGACCGGACATAGGTCAAAGATCCTGAAGAATCCCCCCGTTGACCGGAGTTTAGACCATTATCAAAATCTGATGTCAACACTTCCTTTATTGAATTCCCTTGAATTGATGCCTAAACCTTACCTTTCCCACAAATTTGGAATCATTTTAATTTCTTTGCAATGGAGAAACATGCATCCTCGTTGTAATAATTTGTTAGCTGTGTTACATGCATATCTTATTTCAATTATTACAATAAGTATGCCAAATTTTACGGGAATTGCACAAATGCACTTACAAGTAAACATATTTTTTTATAAAAAATCATCAAATTTGTGATAGTTTAATAAATAGCAATCTTGGCTTTACAAAAATAACAATTTACCACTTACTATTTATTTTACACTTCAAAATTAAAACAGACTAAACTTCATGGCAGACTGTTGCTTCCGTTGTTCATATGCCACTTATTTTTCTTACTTTAATTCAAACAATATGATCCGTTATGCAGGTCATGCAGCAGTCAAAGAATGCTTAGTTAATTACTTCCTTTAATATTGAATTCCCTTGAATTTGATTCTTGTATATTATAAAACTTACTCTGCCTACATCTTTGGAATCATTTTAATTGTGATGTGCCTCCTTATTTCGAGTATATTTGTGATAAGCTCTATGTTTTAATTTTATGTTAGTAAGGCTATAGCCAGGGAACTCACTTGGTGCTCCAATTGTTTCATTCCAAATCAATTTTTATTATTCAATAACATTATCAATTTGAAATACTTTTTCTCTAGCGACATTCTATCTTTTTATCTATGTTCTTTTTCTTTCTGATCTTATGATTAGATTGTAATAGCATATACGCACTCGACAAGAAATTTATTTTTTCTATAAACTTGAATTCATTGACAATTAATACTCAAGATTGATGTTGACCCGCTTTCTATGTGATTTTAAATCCATGTTGCACACTCAGCATAATTACAATTACGGCTGGTCGACAAAATAAGATAACGGAAAAAAAAGGAATATATTAGTAAATAAAGGTGCTTCAAACCTCTATTTGAAGAAAAGATGTCTACCAAAATCACAACCATTCATAAGATTATTGAGTTTCCATAAAAGAATATATTACTAAATAAATAATTACACAAGTAAAAGGCACATAAAAGTCAAATAAGAATATCACATTTTCACATTCTCCTTTTAATACTTTTCCTTGACACATCAAAAAGAGCTTTAAGAAACTCATATTTTGATTTCGGAAATGTAGAAAAAATAAAACAATATTTAGATTTTCAAAAACAACTTGATTTTGTGTGCAATTGTGAGCAAGGCTTAATTATGTCCTCATATTTTTTTAGCATCACGCAAGAAAAAAAAAACTTGTTTTCTTGTGGTTGATCCTGTTATCCTTAGTCTCTATTTTTCTAAATTGAGTAAATTTATATTTTAATAACAACAAAAGATTTTAATTGAGCTAATTTAGTTTATTTTTTAGTGGATCTTTTGTGGATAGTTTTGGATTTTTAGTTGAAGATATAGATTAGGCCATGCTTGGAATGTTTTATAAAGGTTTAGACTTATTAGAGTTAGCTCAAATTTGAAAATTTATTTTGGAAGGCTTCCCTCTTATTTTAATAAATTTTTTTTGAAAAATTATACTAAAAACATTTCAACATTTTACTAAATGATTTATCATATCTATCTGGCATGAAATTGAGATTTTAGATTGTTTTTATAATGTTTAAATTGGTTTTGAACTGAATTTACAAATTTTATTTTTCATTCTCTAGGCCTGCGATTCGACTCAAGTTTTTTGAACTGATTTCGGGATCATAATCATAAGAACAGGGCAAGTGTTCTTGCCTTGTGATTTGAATAGGATTTAACACTAATCTTTTGTGATTTTGATCCGAAGCTTATCAGGACTAGTCAAATATTTGCACATTTGAAAATTCAAATTGAAATTTGAACCATTCCTTGTGATTCCAATTGATGCTTCAAAACTTTATTTTTGTGATTCTAATCCCGATTTTGATTGCATGAATTTCTAGATTTACCAAAGGTTTGCAACTTTTGGCGATCACACTACAAAAAAAAAGGGTTCTGGAGACCGAAATTGGCGACCGAAAATTTCGGTCTCTAGTTCCGACTACTTGGCGACCGATCTGCCACTGCTTTGCTGCTAGTTGAGCGAGGGGAAATTTTTGAAGGTATGGCGACTGATTTAGCTA
>JANHAO010017784.1:0-13842 GCA_026873985.1 Saraca asoca
GCGTGCCGATTGGTATTTCTCCAGAGAGTTGGTTATGTGACAGGTCTAATACACCGAGACCATCAATCTGGGCAAGACTTGAAGGGATTCTACCAACAAAATGGTTTCTCGACAAATCAAAAAAATCCAGTAACTTTAGATTCCTAATCCCAGAAATAATTTCTCCAGTCAAATTGTTTCTGGACAAGTTTAGAGAATGTAATCCGCATAGATTTCCAACTTCTTTTGGTGATTCTCCCATTAGATTATTCCGTGAAAGATCTATGCTTTTAACGTGCAAACACTACAAAATGACGCTATCTAGTAGTGGTTACACACTTTGTATAATGACAATTTGAATCATCATAGAATAAAATAATGACGGTTAAGAGAATAGTTAAAAACCAGGGCATCAGGTCAATATTAATAGTGATTGAAAGAAACTGCTGGAATGATGGGATTTAGCAATGACTAAAGAACTGCTGCTAATATTTTTTTAAAAATTTATAATTTAATTTTATGGCGGTTATTTAGCCGTTGCTGTTATTTTTTAAAATTTTGTAATTTAATATTACAATGGTTAAATTAAAATGTTTTTGCTAAAAATTTGCTACAGTTACATAATTGCCACTAAATTTTGCTTATATTATTTTAAAATTTTGAAGTCATTTTTGTTCATTCCATTAATTACATTAATTATCCCTATAAAATATAAATGCAAACCCATAGTGTAATAAAAATGACATTTATTCAAATGTAACTTGTCCTAATTACATCACAAATCAGAGAAAATAAAATATTCAAATGTATAACCAAAAGGAATAACATTAATTGCTTTTTACATTTTAGTTGAAAATTATTTAATACCAAAAATACAATAGAAACTAAGAAGACGGGGCAGGATCAGTGACATTTCTATCTTGATTACTCCCTCTGAAAGATTTTCTTGTATCTATGAGTGAAAATTAATCTTCCAAATTAATATCAACACCATCTTAAAAAAAAAAAAAAGAAGAAGAAAAAATTATATGATAAAGTATGTTACTAAAAATTTATAATTAAGGAGACAAGAAAAAGAAAAAGAAGGGTAAGCTATCTTTAGATGTAAGAAGTGCAACATGTTCATGCTTTATAATTTGCTTAGTCTTTTGTGAAATTTTTGTTGAATGATTTCTTTTCCAATTAACATTGAATCTGTCATTATTGTGTGTCAGCTTACATGCATTATTTCTTGAAAGACAGTTATATACGTCATTTTGAATCAGGATGTATCATGTCATAAGTGTAAAGGACAGTATCAAGAATAGTATGTGTAAATCGCGCTACTGTTTTTTACAAAAATTTGTATAAAAACATAAGCTTTCATAGTAGCATTCCTATTTTCTAATCATGATATGGGGTTTGACATGTTTGTTGAAGAACTTAACAGCTAGAACTATAACCTAACCTTGTAATTCATAACATATTTAAGAAGCCATGATAATGCAACCTTTTAACTACAATTCAGTTTGACTAAACATGGAAAGTAATCAAATTATGTATGATTGATTTTTTTTTCTTAACATAATCAGCACAAACAGACAGTTAAGCACAGCTACTATATACTATCTAAACATTGTTAAAAATAATAACACATTCACTCCTCAAGCATGGTCGTACCACTCATATGCACTTATGAAGTATAATACCGGCCAAATAGATGCATAATTCACGGTTAGCACTGGTCTGAGACATTATTTAGCAAGCTTTATATATTCATAACAACTCAGAATTTGGTAACAATATGAAAGGCTTCCATTTGTGTAATGGTAATAACCCCAACCATCCGCGTTTGATAACCAGACAGAACAATAAAGTAAGGATTATTTTCCAACTACGCCAAAATCCTACATGGAGTTTTTATCCAAAAAAAAAAGAAACCTGCCAGTCCAATGACCATAGCTACCAGTCTTCCCTATGTAATTTTGCAAATAATTTTTTTCCTTTAATTCTTTGTAATGATTGAAGGGAAAAGGCAATCTTCTCCCAAAATATCACTCAAAAGCCATTCAGTTTCAGATTCTGACAACTCTTGATCAACAGTAGATACAGCCATGAAATCTTCCAATGGTACTTCTGAGGTCATTCTTCCCTATCTCTTCTTTCCTCGTTTCTCTCTCTAAAATGCTGATATTGAATGTACAAGTAAATTGTGATGTGACAAAGACAGAGAGCTGGTTTGGCTACAATGAACAACTTGGAGAAGATAAAGAAGCATCTGGCTTCAGGTTCTGGTACTACTAGTTTGTTGTAGGGCCCACTTCTTAAGAGATTCAAAATAGTAATTAAACTCTCCATTAAACTTGCTGAGATTTTTAGAGTTATGTAATTTTTCTTTAAATGTCATTAATAATAGAATTAGAATGTCTGAGTTGTTTTATAAAACTTAAAAAGTAGCTCATCCAAAAATCATTGTGATCTTTCAGAACAGCTAAGAAAATGGAACAAGCATTGGTTAATCTTAGACCCAACAACAGGGAGAATGGAATACAAGCAGGTCTATACATAATTATTTCCTTCTTTTTATGTTTCAGGAGACACTTTGCCAACTAACTACTAATGTTGTATATTGTTTTTCATGACATAGAGCACGAAGAAATGAAGCTCCTGTAAACCTTAAACATACTTTGATTAGATATTGGGATGCCAAAGAAAAAGGTTCACTTCTTTTGTGCTGAGACTCCTGGTACAGCTAGAGCATGGGTCAAAACCTTGCAGTAACTTAATTTTGTAATAGCATCCTAATAAGTCTACAATAGCTCAAGATACTGTGAGTTCATTTTCTTGTTTTTCTTGTTTTATTTTACATTGCCATCTGAATTGTTTTTTTGTTTTAACATTTGGTGATTAGTGCAACTCAATCAGTTCTAAGGGCTTATAACAACTCAGTTTGAGCCATTGAGGTATAAAACAGATCTAATCAAGTAAGGTGGTTTTATGATATAATATTTTAGCTTAGCTTCTTAATGATAATTTGATGATCTTGCTTCATTCAAGATCCAACAAACATTGCACTTTTTTTCAATAAGATAGAACAACTCATCAAGAAGACAACCAAACAGCAAAAACACATAAAACCCATCTCTCAACTACCAACATAGAAACCATTTCCATATACAAAATTGTTATTCCCATAACCACATTACACTTCATAGTACCAAACAATCATTACCAAACGCAAATCCTCACTAACAAATTTAGTAGACAATATTTTTCAACAATGCATCAATGATGTTAAAAGATATCATATGACAAAGTTGTACTTGTTGGTCAGCAAGTGGTTAACTAGACAAATGGGGTGGAATGCATCCACCCATGGCCTTGATGTAGTCCATAATGGCTTGCACTTGTACCCATGTTTCAGACAATTCCTGCTCATTTTGATATAACTTTGATTTAAGCCTATCAAATTCTTCTTCGTTCACAGGATAGGTGCCCAATGAATAATTGGAATGGATGCCACCTCCTTTTTGAGAACTACTCCCAAACACTCTTGTCTGACAAAACCATGCCTAGTCCTTGAATATGCCTGGGTGCTCCTTCCAAACACTTGCCCAAAAGTATCATCTAGGGAAATCATTGAAAATTGTGTTTGGTCTGCTTAGCTCGAGGCTTCTTGCAAATTTCCTAAGTAAACAACAAAACATAGGTATAAATATCAATTGATTACTATTTCAAAAGTAATAAAGTTTTCAATGAACCCTCACCCCTATTCTTCTTACCTCATCGTTTATGTACGAGCCATCACTTCTCGTATGGACAACATCCCACAACTCTGCTTGTCCAACAAAACCTTGTCTCTCCTTCTCCTGTCATTTAAACAAGCAAAGTTATTTCATAAGCAACTCTTAATTGAATTTACTTAAATTAGATGGCTATACTTCCATTTCATCCTTTTTTCGTGCAAATATTTTTGACCCCACAGCGTGAGGAGTGGTCTACTTGCATCTATTTTGTGCATTTTGCCTGCACATTTCTTGCATAAAAAAACTCAATTACTCTTTTAGCTAACGATATAAGCATAGTTAAATTCAATAATTTTTACATACTAGAATTAAATAAATTACTATCATTGTGTTTTTGTATATCTCAGATTAAGACCAAACCTCTCCATTGCTCTCTTGTAATGCTCTTGGGGTAGTTTTGTTCAATATTTTGCTCCAAAGTCAAGCTGAGGTCATAACGCTTGTTGTACAAGGCTTCTTTAAAATCTCTCCACCACTTTCTAATTATTGATTAGTGAGCCACTTGGCCATTTTATCATTTGCAAATTGAAAATACTATTGTGACAAAAAAAAATCCATTAGTATCAAAATGAAATATGAATTATGAATACCAAAGTAGTTCTATTGCATACCATCACTAATCTATTGAACACATCACCTTTAATTAAGTCTGGTATATTTGGCCTGACTCGTAGTCTATGGCATATTTGGCCTGGTCAAATGACCCACTGCACATGAAAAAAATACCTCCTTCATCTACTATGGGCCAACCAAGATTGTTTGTCCCAACTAGTACTTTTTCTGCATCCAAGCTCTAAACTTAATTGACCTAGAGCTTCTTAGCCTTGACCACACCGTCCTTATCTATTGAAAGAAGTACAAAATAATAGTGCAATATCAAACACATAAGAAAATGATATATTATAGTTACCTATCACATTGCATTGCCATCCATTTCTGGGCATACTCTTCCTAGCACTAGAAGCATCAACTTGCCCATCATTCATCTCATCACCAGAATGAGCATCATGTAGCTCATCATTCATCTCATCACCCACATAAGTAGTAGGCTTCATGTCTTGGGTGGGCAAGGTGAGCTATGCAAGCTATGCATATACGGACTGTATGGGTCTAGTGAGATGGGTGGGCTACCGAATGGGCTATGAATGTGTGGATTGTGTGGGTCATGTGGAGTGTGTGGGCTTAATGGTTTGAATGGGCTAGGACTGTGTGGACTAAGTGGGTCGTATGGAATGAGTAGGCTGGGTGGGTTGTAAAGGAGATGGGTGGGTACCAGACACTTCCTGTGTGCCCCAAACTTTTGGACATCTTGACTTAGGCATTTTTGCAAAACAGATTATAAAATAGTATGTATTAGTACATTGTACAAGAATCTTAAACCAATTTCAATCACATCAAGAAAAACTACAGATAATGCAATTGTAAATTTAAATTCTAAAACTAAGTCTTTCCACTTTAAGACAAATCATGATTAATGAACACTAACAAATTGTCAATCTAAGTATTTCAACATTGAGAAAAACCATACACAAAAAAAAAAGAATTATTCTAAAAGAAGGCTATTTTGACACCTCCTTATCTTCCTTAACATTGGATACTAGATTAAGGCCTTACAAATTATCATCTTCCTTTTCCCTTGCTAATTGAATATTCCCATCATCATTCTAAAAAAAAAAAAATACTCAACTCTTGTTTAGTAAACGGTTCATGCTCGCATATATCATCATCCTCAAATTCACCTATGTCATATAAGTCTTTTGGCCTGAGATAAACAACAAGATTCTAGTCTAGAGATCTATAATCCTTTACAAAATAAATCATTTAAGCCTATGATGCATATATGAAAGGCTCATGCTTTCTTGTTCATCAGTGTGAATCAATCTATTGAAATTTACAACATGAAAGCCCCAAGCTTCCTTTCTAAAGCCTCTATCATTAGTAGTATTAGCCCACATACATTTAAAGAGGGTCACATATCTTCCATAGTAATTGAGATCGATAATATCTACCAGTTTCTCATAATATGGAAGAACAACATCTTGTCCATTGACTTCTTGATGGCTAGACACACAAATTTGTCATAAAAGTCATGAAAACTCTAGAATTTTAGGTTCTCAATCCATTTTCTTGAGCTACTATTTGAAACTTATATCCATGAACATTGAAGAATGAGAACCTTCTAGCATTTGGTAAAGGTCTTTAGGCCAATTGTTTCAAATCATTCAACATAGTGCCAGCTACGTCATCCATGAAAACTTATACAAAGAAAATTATATTCTCAGGTTATACCTATATAAATGAATTCTAAATTAAATATCTTTTAATTCTCACTCATCTAGAGAACCAATCAACAAAGTCTTTGCTGACTATCTTCTGTAACTCAATAGAGGAACATGTTTAGCTTCTTATTTTTCTCTTAACATATAGCTTAAATTCTCTATAAGCAATGACATATATATGTGAATACTTGATCCATAAATATATATGATCAAAGATATATAGTTTAATATAGATACTTATATGAATACTTACTCTATAAATGTATCAACCTCTTTGCAATTGAATATAATATATCAATGTGCCTGTCTTATCTCCATATGTGTCAGCGTGAAACTAGAGCCGCTACCTACCAGTCTACCTACATTAGGAAAGATATTAGACACTTCTTTGCATTGAATATCATTTAGCTCATCGTTCACGTGTCTTGGTTGATTGAACCTCATCTCAATTCCCTACAAATATCTTGAACAAAATGTGAGTCACTCTTTGGATATGTACCCTTCAGTAATGGAACCTTCCGGTTGAGCCCTATTACAAACATAAGACTTTATACGTCCCACATATCTACATAAATGAAGATGTCATTAGGAAAGAAAACAAGTTCACTTACATGTCATAATTAAATGGATAAAATCAACAATTATCTCTTAATAGGGTATATCCATTAATATTGTACTAGACCTCCCAAACAAAGTTCATTAACTAGATGAACACACAAATGAACTATAACAGTGAAGAATGATTGGGGGAACAATATCTCCAAATGACAAAATGTAAGAACTATTTGATGCTAGACATTCTCAAGGTCAGTAAGGTTGAAGGTTTTACTACATATTTGTTTGAAAAATGAGCTAAACTTAACCAACACTGTAGTCAATTGGTCTGGCAACACATTATGTATCATAAGAGGTGGTAATTGCTCTATAAGTACATAACAATCATGGCTTTTCAACCCAAACAACTTGCATCATTTTAAGTCAATACACCTAGAAATGTTGCTTGAATATCCAACAGGCATCTTCATATTCTTCAATTCTCTTAAGAATGCATCCTTCATAGTGTTTGTCATTATAAAAAGATATGACTAGTATTTTCCTTTATCATCAGGCCACAAGTCCCTTCTTATACCCATTGCTTGAAGGTCTTTCCTAGCATTGAAATGGCCTTTTTGTCCTCCCAGTCTCATTCAATAATGTGTAAATGAGATTGTATACCACATTTTTCTCGATATGCATGACATCAAAATTGTGATACAACATATTAGTCTCCCAATATGGAAGTTAGAAAAATATAGACTTCTTCTTCTATTTTGGCGAGCCAACCTCATTATTATTTCCACAAGCTTGCTTACCTTTAGCATCCCCTTGTACAGGCTTCGCAAATGTAATATTAATATTCTCTACTTGATTGAAGATTTTTGTGCCTGATAATGCTTTCAGAGAGGTTTTAAAGTCTTGACTCCCATCAAATCAAAGCCTCATTAACCAAAACTTATGATTTGCTCCAAGAAAATAGAGATGCCCCCAAAAACACCATTTTCTACTATAAGGCAAACACAGTGAAATTGCATCGAAGTTACAAGTCGAGCAAACTAATCCATTGTGTGTATTCTAGCTAGACAGGGTACCAAGCCCTAGGAAATTGCTAATTGTCCACATTAGTGCTGCCCACATGTTAAACATCTCATGTGTGGAGACATCGTAGGTGTCCACACCCTCCATCCATAACTCCTTTAACTCTTTTATAAGAGGCTGCAAATAGACATTAATGTTATTGATTGGCATTCATTTACCTAGAATGATCATCAAGAGAATGAAAGAAGTTGGCTTCATACACATCCACGGTGGCAAATTGTATGGTATCAAAATTGCAAGCCAAATGCTATAATTAGTACTCATGGTTCCAAAAGGATTGATTCCATCAGTGGCTAGACCTAGGCAAATATTTCAAGGATCCAAGGCAAATTCTGGGTGAGTTACATAAAACTTCTTCCATGCTACAGAGTCTCTTGGATGCCTTATCCAACCATCATTACAATTCCCAATTACATGCCAACTCATATGCTCAACTGTCTTAGTCGATATAAACAACCTTTGTAACATCTGTTTTAGTGGAAAGTAGCGTAACACTTTTACAGGTTGTTTGTTCTTCTTACCAATAACCCTTTCCTTCCATCTAGATGTGTGACATCTCTTGTATGTTTCCCTATTCTCATCCTCACCCTAATACAAAAAACAATCATTTGGACAAGCGTGTATCTTATTGTAATTGAGACCAAGTTTGGTGATGGTTATCTTAGACTTGTACAAAGAACTAGGTATCTTAGCATGTGCGAATGCATCCTTTAATAATTCTACGATGATTGTCATGGCTTTATCTATCATGCCACATAAGCACTTGATGTGGTACAATTTTATTAGAAAAGGTAGTTTGGAGTACTTCGTACACCTTTCATAGAGTTCTTGATTTCCATTGTTGAGTAACTCATAAAACTCAGCTATGACTTTATCCATTGTCTGTCCCTACATGTCATCATCATTACTAATATTATCATCAAACGAGTTAGCCTTGTTGTCATTATGTATATAACCAAACCCAAATGCATCATTGATCATGTCTTCTAAAGGATATTGGAGACCTATATTTTGGGAAGTTTTGACCACATGTGCTCTATTAGAAGATGATTTAGGTTCGTTGCATTCTCCATGCCATATCCACTTAGTGTATTCTACTAGAGATTGCTTTCGAGACAAGTGGTCATATGCTTTAGCTTTATTCAACCATTTTTTAAATTTTCAACTATGACATAAACACATTATTCTCCTTTCGACAGATTGTCATTGAAATGTGAAATCGAGGAATTTGTTCAATCCTTCCTTATACTTGTCTATATTCCTTGACAAAGTAATCCATGATTTATCCATATCTATGGTTTTAAAACACACACAAGGCACTACTAGAGGTGGAAAGAGAAGCCATAATGGCTACTGTAACAAGACTAGTAAGCATTCCTATTGCTAGATGTTGGCTTGGATCTAACACTATAAAAACCTATAATTGACAAAATACAAAATTTTTAACAACAGTATTTAAGGGAAAAAAAAAACTAATATACCTGGTTAGAAGAAAGGAGGCTGTAGTGTTTGTCAAAGCTAGTAAAGGCACAATATACCTATAAAGTAGAAATTAAGGCTGAATATGAACATAAACCAGAAATTAAGATTGAATACAAACAAAGGAAATTTTGTAGATACAATATGAATCAAACAAATGAGGAGTATTGCATCAAACTAGAAATATTATACCTATGATGTCACTACCAAATGCTTCCTAAGTCAACGTTATGCCACTGCAAAATACCTATTTTCACAGTCTCATACAATATGAATGAAACAAATTGTCACTATTAGAAACTTAGCATATGATGTCCTTTAAAAATTTAAACAGGAATTAGAGGAAAAGCAAAAACGAGCAGTAACTACCAAAGAAAAATTCTACTACTTTTGCTAGAAAATAAACTAGATGAATAGTTCCTATGTATTGAATTATAGATTGTTGTTTGCTTCTATTTTGTTCTAGTGAGTTGTGCACTTTTACTATGTATTCTTATTTTGTTGGAAATTAAGAATACTTACTCATGATGAACAATACTAAGAAACATGACACCACAAGATTCTGTAACTAGACCCACACACATTTTTGTGCCTATTTCTCTTTGAATTGCCTATGATGAAGGGTGAAAAAGAATTGTAATGTAGTTCCCAATGCATCAAAAGTTTTTGCATTTTTCTAATACTATTTCTACATTTCATTTTGTGTGGAGCAATTTCTACTTGATGCTTTGCTTCACATTTTTGCCATGTATGCTTTGAAAGGATATTTGAAAGATATAGAAAAAGATGGAATCAAGAGATTGAGAAGGTTAGAGCCCTATCATGAGAAAAAGTAAAGCGAAAAAACCATTCCATAAACCAAGAGGTAATAACAATAAGAAAAAGGCAGAGATAAGTAATCAGACTAATGGGGAAAAGAAATAAAGGAAGTTAACTCAATATCCAAGCTTTCTATAAGGAATGTAATAATGAGTCTAGTCAAGTACTAAACTCTATAATATTAAGCAACTCAAACACAGCAGATATCAAATATTTATTTAGTCAGATTACCTTTTCTTTTTTATTCTTTTTCTTAGCAAACAAAACACAAGATCAATCAAACATGCAGAAAATAATGCTATTCTACTTGCATTAAAAAAATGAAAGAGTTAAGATGACTTCCTTGTCCTTGGTGAAAGGCACTTCAAGCAAATGATTGTAGCTCATAATTTAGTTTCCTTATAACAGCAAGTTCCCTAAATCTCAAGCATCCTTTAGAGTTCCATTGAAGCCAAATCCATGGTGTGAGTGCCATTGAAGCTTTGGACGAAGCTAGGCTTAAGATTTAGGATTTTAAGGCTACAACAAAACTACCATTATAGTTACAACATTGCCTTCATTCCAAACATCATGGGCAATAACCAAGTCCTGCTAGATGGCATCACTATATACACCTCCTTAGTAAAGTCACCAAATGTTCAAGGGGTTCTTTTCATAAGTATAAGTGGTATGAGTACAACAAATAAGAATCTAGTGAGGTGGATTTTGGGTGAAGAAAAAGTGAGCATCTCTCAAAAATCTTGAAATTGACAACAAAAGGAACTAGGTCTAGGCCACTAGAAAACGTGATTGAATGGCGCAAAAAGACACTATTAAGCGTGATGACGAAGTATGGGGTAAGTTTTCAGTTTAGCAAAGTTTCCTCAATGTGAGCTTGCTCTCTGTAATCATGGTTGATTAATGAGAGGTATTTATAAGGATGAAGTGGTAATTGAAGCTAATTAATGTTGGCAAAGATGAGTACAAGATGATGAAAGAAAATTTGGGTTTAAGGCACACTTTGGTAGTTGATTAGAAAGAGATAAGGTGGTTAGATGCTTTAAGCTGATCAATATTCCTTGTAAGGAATCCTTGAATTGTGGGAGTAGGCCTGCAATCTAGGGAAATGGTGAATATACCCAAATATGATAATACAATGTGATAAGTCATAAGTGACTAAGTGACGACATGACTTAGGATAGGGCCATTTTGCCTTTCGCATATTTCACGTGTCTGGAAATCACTTTTCTAGCATATTTTATTGGTGCACTTTTCACTTCACTCATTTATGAGGGGTTCAATCAGAGGATAGACCAGCTTACCATCATCTAGTCCAAATGCATTGAACGAGACCTTCACTTCAATTCATCAAATCTATATCACTATGAATTCACACAAGGTGGTGAAGGTGGGCTTTTCCATCCTTCAAAGACATGATAATCATTGTCTGGATGACATTTTCCAACTAAGGGCTTTTAATGGTCAGTACTAAACCCTGAAAATGCCTCCTGTAAACCCAAGCCTTGGCATAAGAAAGATAGGGAAGGGGCATGCCTCATTCTTCCCATAGTGAACCATCTAATTTAGGAAGGGTGGCCCCTGACTCGGTTAGTGGGTTGTTTGTAACATATACGATAGGAACATGTTGCTTCACCTAAAAGCTATTGGATTTGATTTGATGAATGCAAATAGGTAAGTGACAAGAGCTAAGATCGCTCTACCTAAAGATTACGATTTATTCATTTCTTGTGATGTGCTGGAGGGCTCCTAGATGCCACATATCAAGGGAAATATTCACATAGGAACAATAATATATCAATCATAATTTTTTTTTTTTGCCAATTAGTCAACAAATACTTTCATACATAGATATATATGCATAAAATAATAGGTGCAAATGAATTGATACCATTCAACTTACATCATTGCATAACTTTTTGTTAAATAAATTTCTTATAAAATTCACCGTTGGATTTGAAATATCAATCATATAAATTATATTTGTAAAATTGCATATTAATATTATATAATTTTGTATTCCATCAATATATAATAAGATTGACGTAAATTATACTTTTAAACATGAGAAAAAGTTAAATGTTTAATTATACTAATTATTATTGAATTTTTCTAAAAATTGACATGTAAAATTAGATTGATAAAAAATCACACACTTTAAAAAATTATACAATTGTATGAATAGTGTAAATTAAATTGTTGTCAAAATTGATCCCACCCTAAGATAGATAATGTTAGATTTAAATTATTAATTAAAGTAGGGTTAAGTAATATAAGGTTGGTTTAAAACTTTATAATAAAATCTTGTGATATTAAGATTATTTTTAATCATATCTTGTAACTCTAAAGTTGTTGTCTCATTGAGTGGTCGTAAAATTGATTGGAAGAAACTCACCTCAGTCTTACTAAGGCCCGACAATAGAGAGGGTAAGATGGACCGAATTCTCTATCATCAGTATCTCTATAACTTAGCCAATAAACATGTATCTCTTAAAAAAGTCCATATATTATATGTCAGGGTTAAATCATCATCAATAATAATAATAATAATAATAATAATAATAATAATAATAATAATAATAATAATAATAGTAGTAGTAGAAGAAGAAGCAGACACTGATCATTTTGAAAGATGAATATACTTTTGAATTATCTGCATAATCAATTTCCCAATTCAACATCTTTGGAAAAGTGATGTGAGGAAGCGAACATTGGTTTGACTCCCAAGGGAAGTGAGTAACGACAAGAAGCTAATAAATCATAAAACTCCTCCATCCATTTCATAAAAATAGTCATAGATTTTAGTATATATATGTTTCACATTATTGACTGTTTAGAGAAAGAAAAAAAAAAGGTAGAGAAATTTGGCGGACACGAATTATTATGTAGCTACATCCTTTCAAGCTCAATGGAGATGATATAAGTTTGTCCAGTATTCTCGTCCAGTCTTTTCATGCCTAAACCTTTAGCTTTACATGCCACGCCCATTACATCAGGGACCAAATACTCAAGCTCAATACGATGCAATTGTGGAATTTGTCTATATTCTTTTATAGCTAAGCGTGAGGGAGTTGGAACGACAACAGATATTAATAAAATCTTACTTTTTCTGTTCTCGGCATGTTATTGTATATTAAAATAGGAAATATGCTGTAATTAATTGTATAGGAGTGAAATTCTCACCTAGGTATTTTTATAACCTATATGCCCAATTTTACCTTAATTATCGATAATAATAATTAATTTTGAAGGGAACATACCAACACAAATGTGAAAATATAAGTGTAACAGTAAACTTTTCTTATTTCTATACTTATTTACGTGCAAACTCTTTTTTTTTTTTTACATTTCTTCCTTTTTATTGATTTAATATAATTAGCAAGTGATAATTAGGAATAAAATAAGGTAAAATGCAATATACCTCCTTGAACTATATTT
Organism: Saraca asoca; assembly: GCA_026873985.1. Classification (NCBI taxonomy): domain Eukaryota; kingdom Viridiplantae; phylum Streptophyta; class Magnoliopsida; order Fabales; family Fabaceae; genus Saraca; species Saraca asoca. The sequence goes on from JANHAO010017784.1 coordinate 13,412, forward strand.
CAAAATCAGATTATCTCCTTGTTGACGTCGGATTTTGATAATGAGCCAAACTCCGGCCAATGGGGGAATTCTTCCAGGATCTCTGACTATCAACTAGTTTAAACACAGCAAATCAACAAAATACCCAAAAAGGAAGGGAAGAGCAGTAGAGAGACACAAGATTTTTAACGTGGTTCAGCCAAATTTGTGTATAACCGGACCATACGTCTACGGTAGTGTATTATTATGGGAGTATTTCTACAAAGATCTCAACATACAATGTTTCTTCCTCTCATAGTTTCGGCATATTCTAGCTTTCTCTCTTTATTTTGGCAAAGTTTCTGCCTGTATAAAAGATAATCCCTCTTTTACAAAGGGCTCCTTCCTCATATTTATAGAGGAGAGGAGGTTACAATAGTAATTTCATATGCAGTAAATCTATTACATCAATA